>OY764963.1:100410827-100465827 GCA_963668005.1 Melieria crassipennis | reverse complement strand
CAAAATTCGCTAGAAATTGCCAGCAATTGCGACCGATATCGAAATGTCATTTCGACACTAAACAGCTATTGCAAGTAGAAAAGCCAAACCAAAAACAACAACAACAACAACTACAAAAAGTACAATTGAAAGCAAGTGCAGACGTCGTCGAGCAGTCAGGCAGCGTGAAAAGCTTTAAACACACACACACACACTCACACATGCAGTCCCTTTCGCTGCCACGGCCCCGACACTTGCACGTCTCCACGTTTGACGCATAGTGTGCGGCATGTCATTCATATTTAATAACAGAGTCACCGCATCGGATGTCTCAAGAAATCGAAGACAAAAATTTAATAAGCGCTTCGCTTGTTTGACCAAATGATATGCCATCGAACGGATATTTACCGTAAACGAACAAAAAAAAAAAAAACCAAAAAAAAATTAAAAACAAAAAGCAACAACATGGCTGATCAAACACTCAACGGCTGTCAAGCGCGCATAAAATAAATAATGCACGAAGGAGTTGTGGCGCCGCCTGAAGAGGACCAAACGCGGCGAAAGGCTTGAAATCGAGGCGACCTCGTCTGCGTATTGACGACAAGTGCTGAATTTTGCGCTAATGACATTTAATGGCCGACAGGACAACGCGGCCGCCAACATGTGGGGCGAGTCGCTGGAAAATCGCCTTTTGAAGTGTACACTTTACAGGCATAAAATATTGAAGAAAATGTGCGGCTATTTACGAGTATGGCGAGTGTTTGCGGCAAGTAATTTTTCTGTTTAATACTGAAGAAGCATGCCGTGTCCACTGGTGCGCTGGTTGCAGGATTTCTGTGTACAAATGCTTTGGGGTGGAAATTTTGCAGACAAAATAGTGAGGCACTTGAAGTTGAAGAAAGAATGCTAAACGATTTGTTGTAAAAAATAAATGAGTGAATAATTTAATTTAACTGCAGTTCGAATAGCTAAATGTCACTGGGCGCTTACTTGCTAAGTTTGTTCATTCTAACCCAAAAAATTGGCAACATTAATATTCAAACTATATTTTAATGTGGTTCATAATGGGTTAAGAGAGCTTGCCACTTCCAGTAGTAAACAAGCATAAACTAAATAAATTTTCTTATAGCATACATTACCTTTTTTTTTAATTTTCCATAGCGACAAAGACCTTTTATCTCGAAAAATACACATTGCTTTTGGCTAATTGTAATTGTAGAACCCTAATTGTAGAACTAATTGTAGAACCCAAAAATAAAAAAAATAAAAATCATCAAAGCAAAAGTTTATAGAAATACTAAAGAAAATACAGATATATATTTATATTTAAAAATGAAAAACCGTCAAAATGACCGCAATGGTCTTTCTAGTGTTAAAAGTGACCGATTAATTGGCCGTTTGTTTTCAGGGATTTACAAAAGATGTTAAACTATAATCGCATTGGACAATCTTCCAACTTATATCCATGTTAAAACGTCATCATTCTTCTTGAAAAATCAGTGTAATTTCTTTGAACACAATTTGCGAAAAGCGCTGATATTTCTGCGCAACGACTCTCAGCCACATGTTGCAAAAGTTGTCCTGGAAAGTTTGGAGGTGCTTCAATGGAATGTTCCACAAACATTGGTTCATTCTTTAACTCTTTCTTTGACCACTGATTCTTGGTATGATCGAGCAGTATTTTACTTCTTATGACGAAGTCAAAAATTGGTTCCATTCTTGGCTTTTCTCAAAAAATGAGGAATTTTTTCGTGAAGGAAACTTTGAATGTGTTTCAATAGGATGTGCCACCACGAATCGCCGTGTTCACCAAACATTGGTTCTTTCAATTACCACTCTTTCTGGTAAATGATTCGTGTTCTGATCGAGCAGATCTTTACTTCTTACAAAGAACCCAAAAATTTGGTAACTTTTTGGATCACCTCAAAAGATGTGGAATTTTTTCGTCCAGAAAACTATGGAGGCGCTTTCTACATCACTCGCCGTATTCAGCACACATTGCTCCTTCCGACTACTTCTTGTTCTGAACGATGACTCATGGTCGTAGCACTTCACTTTTTATGAAAAAGTTGGTTTTGATTTTTGGATCATCTCAAAAGATGATGAAAAGATTTTTTAAAAGTGGAATTCAACTGTTGCTTGAAAGATGACGAAAAGTCGTAGCTAACAAATATTTGTATTGATCTGAAAGAAAATTTGTTTGGTTCTACATATTTTAATGAAGAATAGCAAAGCGGCCTCTTTTCTAAAGAACTTAATCTGACTTGCACCCTGCAACCAGGCGGATACCTGTCGTCTTATTAGGTAGAAATGTATAGATTGACTCATACATACATTGATCACTGCACCTTATTGACTGTCATGACTCAAGTAGGTGGTTTCATACAGTGCTGAATGACCAGACGGTCATTAAGTGCATGCAACAAGTGACACTGACCTCTCAAATGGCTCTGAAATTCATCCATAAAGTCAACAGGTCTGTCCATGAAGACAGGGTGACTTTTTTTGTGGTTGTGGAGGATAACTTAAGAGAGAACTTAAAAATAAACTACGAGGATGTTGGGAACAAACTCTTGCGGACCTGAACCTAAGATTGGATTGAATCTGGGATTGATTTTAGCAATCAAAACTAATCTAATTCGATGATCGTTTGGATAACATTGGATTGGATTTAGCAATCGAAACTAATTAATAATTCGATGATCGTTTGGATAACATTGGCCAACCGTGAAAGGTCGATTGGGTCTAACAGTAGCAGAGAATATCAAACGTTTTTAAAGAATGGCATCTTTAGTAGTAAAGAAAAGAAGGTTTTTAATCGAGTTCGCAGGATTTTGAAAGAGTTATGGGAGCATGGAAACTTTAGCAGACACCTAGCGCGGCTCCTCTTTGTCAAGAATTTTAATGTTTAGTTTGTCAATGTGTCGCATTGATGTGACTCATGACAGACAGTAACAACAATATATAATAATAATAATAAAGAATGGAAAGGAAATAAAGAATGAACCATTACTTTCGACATTGTATGATGTAGCTAACAGCTAATGAAATAAAAAATTTCCTAAATAAATCTTTTACATTGTTAAAACCAATGCAAACTATACAATGTATTACTTCTCATGAACTTTACCATAATTACATATTTATTTTTGTATTATCCACAAAACTGCAATAACTTCCACAATTACATTTCGTTAGTCACAACTTGAATTGTCTGTTATGCTGAGAGTAAAAAAATTCATAAAAAAATTTTAATCACTACCGGTAATGATTTGTTTTTAATACGCACACAAATCGTATACGCTTTATGCAAATGCATAAAATAATGGGAAAAAAACTCATGCATACATAAATACACATACAACATAATATCAAAATAACTACAATAATAACAGTTTGTAATATTTTCAAATATGAATGCAAAAATGTGGCAAAAAAAACTGATTGTTCGAGTAGCCAATCCACCATTGGCCCCCATTGGGGGGGGAAAGGCAGTAAAGAAATAAAGAAATTTACTGCACGACTAATAAAAATGTTATTTGTGCTAATGTTGACTGGTAACGGGACCTTTAAACGTTGTTGGCCGTACGACTGCCAACACTGCGAAACGACATAATGCAAAACGCAGCTTTTAACGTCGCAATTTAGTTGCAGTTGGCGTTGCACAGTGGGTTGCAATGCAATTTTTTTGTTGTAAAATGTTTTAATTTAATTTTGAATTAATAGGGTTTCTAAAATTTTGTTCTAAGAAAGGTTTTTGGAAATTTTTTTTAAGAAAAATAATGGAACTTTTTGTGTTGGGGAGTAAATGCGGCACATTTTGTTTGAAGCAAAGTTGTATGGGTTTCCATTGTTAAGCGAAAATTGTGCGCTAACTGTTAAGTGTAGTCAATAGAGAAAGGAAAAACAATAATGGATGGAGAAAAAGTAGAATATTTGCTCCTCAAAAAATGAAAAAAATCACTTCATGGAAACTAAATATTAAAAAAAATCAATTATCTGTAATCAATATAGAAAGGAAAAACAATAATGGATATGGAAAAAGTCGGATATTGGCTCCTGGACAAATTTTAAAAAGCAATTCATGGAAACTAAATATTAAAAATAAAATCAATGATCTGTATGTATGTCCTTCAGATATTTAAAGATTCACTAGAAAACACCTCGAAAAGTTAACAAATTGCATTTGTAAAAGTAAAATTATGTAGTCAAACTATGTAAAACAAATCATATAAACATTTACTAAAAACACATTGAAAAGTTAAAAAATTTGTTTTGAATAGTAAAAATATGTACTACAAATCAGAAATAGTTCAGAAAATTCACTAGAAAATACATAAAAAATTAAAAAATATTTTTTTTAAAAGTAAATATGGACTACAAGTCATAATACATAGTTCAGATATTTAAAGATTTACTAGAAATTACATTGCAAAATTACAACATTTTAACTCAAAAAGTAAAAATATGTACTCATAATAGTTCAGATCAGTGGCGTACACAGGAGGGGTTTTGGGGGTTTAAACCCACTACAGAAATTGCTGATGCAAAATATGGTTTCGAATGGCATTGAGCTCAAAAGTTGTACGCACCCCTCTCCGACCCCTTCCCCCCCCAAAATGAAATCCTGTGCGCGACACTGGTTCAGATATATAAACATTCGCTGAAAAACACGCATAAAAAAGTTATAAAATTTAATTTTGTAAAGTGAAAACATAAACTTCAAGTCATAATACAAGGTGCAACCCAAAGTAAACAGGACTTTTATAAAATAAAGAAAACGGATGATTATTTTTGTATAATTCTTTTTATTTATTCAAAATACTCTCCTTCTGCTTCGATACAACGTTTTGCACGGTCCAAAAGCATTTGGAATGAGTGTTTTAGGTCATCGGCCGGCATCGCCTTCAGAATGTTGGTACAAGCCTTTTGGATGTCCTCAACGTCCTTATAACGGTTTCCTTTCATCGGCAAATTCAACTGACCGAATAAGTAGAAGTCACAGGGAGCCATATCAGGCGAATACGGTGAATGATTGATGGTAAAAATGCGATTTTTGGTCAAATAATCGGTCGTAACTAGGGCTCTGTGAGCCGGTGCATTATCATGCAATAAACGCCAACTTCCTTCCTCGCGATATTCTGGCCGAATACGACGAATGCGATGCACCAAACGCTTCAAAACTTCAACATAAAACAAAGCGTTAATTGTTTTTCCCGGTGGAACAAACTCTCGATGAATTATTCCCTTTGAATCGTAGAAACAAATGAGATGAGTTTTGATTTTTGACTTCTCACGGCGGGTTTTTTTCGGATTTGGCTCATCTGGGTGCTTCCATTCGGCACTTTGACGCTTTGTTTCGGGATCATATTGAAAGCACCACGTTTCGTCACCGGTTACGATGTTGAACAAGAAATTTGGATCACGTCTGGCTTCCCGAACGATGTCTTTTGCGTGCTCAATTCTCTGCGCTTTTTGGTCGTCGGTTAAAGTGTGCGGAATGAAGCGAGAACACACTTTACGGAGACCCAAATGTTCGGTTAAAATGCGATCAATTGATGTTTTGGAGATGTTCAATTCCATTTCCATCAATTCCAATGATGATTTTGGCTGCATTTTGATAAAATCACGCACAGTTTTGATGGCATCGTCAGTAATCACAAATTTCGACTGGCCGACGTGTTCGTCGTCATTCAAGTCTTCACGACCATTCTTGAATCGATTCAACCACTCATTAACACGGCCACGGGATAAACAATCATCACCATAAACTTGCTTTAACAATTTAAACGTTTCGGTAAAAGTTTTACCAAGTTTAAAACAGAACTTAATATTAGCTCTTTGTTCGATCGACATTCTCGTACCAAAGTTAAAAACATACTGTCACATTGAGCGGGATATTTCGGCGTCTACTAGACCAAATGTCATGAAATTTAGACAGTATGTGAATGAAAGATGTACCTTTCCAACGCATGTCCTCACACATAGATGGCGCCACCAGAAACGTCCCTATTGCAAAAGTCCTGTTTACTTTGGGACGCACCTTGTAGTTCAGATATCTTAACAATCACTAGAAAACACTTAGAAAAATTACAAAATTTAAATTTTAAAAATAAAGTTCTCAAATGAAGAAATTTGTAACAAATGTACTGCGTTTCATTTTGATTCAGAAAAGTCCTCCTCACTGTGGGTCACCTGAAGCAACGAGAACATTTTGACGTAATGTTGTCATAATTGAAGGGTTAAAAATGCCATTCGAGCCAATTGTTTTATTTGCAGATAAACAAGTGCCACGGCATTGCTTACAACACATTACACACACACATTCAGACATACAAATAAACATATTGCATATAGTGTGCATATAATTGTAGAATACAATTGCAAAAATAATAAAGAAAGCGTGCTGCCGCAGTACTCATTTCATTCTTGCATTCAGTGAGTCAATCAGCCAGTCAGTTTGTTAGTTAGCTGGCAATTGCTCGCCGCTGCATACAATATTTGTGTAATTGCAGTTGCATGCAGCGTCAAGTTGCACGCAAAGTAGAATAACAACAACAAAAACAGTAATACAGAATATGGTAGCAAAGTGCCAAGAAGGCCTACATAGTTTGTAAGCGAGGCTCGAGTTCGGTGAAAGAATATCGTTGAATTCTCAGAAATTTTATATGCTCGTTGATTTACCAGCATTTAGGTAAATACAAACGAATTGCAGTTGCACTTTAATGCATTATTTGGGCTAGGCAGCAATTTAATTCATTAGTCGTAAATGTGAAATTTAAATGAGCCAAAAATTGGCAGCGCCAAATTGCTGGGCACATTTATTATTTTTGCTAGTTTGTGTATGAAAAAATTTACTAAATATAAAATATATATAAATAAATGATTACCCAACAGTTTGCCGCTGTAAATTTTTTACTCATTTTAATTTTAAAGCAAAATAAATAACAAAAAAAGAGAAATAAAAATAAAAAAAAAATAAAATAAAAAAACTTAAATAAAAAAAAAAATAAATAAAAAAAAAATACAAACTCGAACGTCAAATATGTTTGTTGACTTTTGGTTGATCAAAAAATTACAGAGATAGATAGATTTACAGAGTTTGATAGCAATTGATTGTTAGTTAAATTCGCAGTAATTTGTGGTAATTGCAGTTAATTCGAAGTGAGCTGTGCCATTCTGAGAAACGTTCGACTTTTGATTGAAACAAATTTTTGGAATTTTGAAGTGAATGCTCAAATTTTTGGCAAACAAAAGACAACTTGTGATTTTTTATTCAAAATTGTTGAAATTAGTTTGTACTATCGAACTTATACTTTAAATATTTAAAATAGCACACTAAATTTATTGCATCGGGTTTTTTGTAAGGAAACAATTTCAATGACTTTTACTATTTTGTAAACTTAAATAAAATATTTTTAAAAAGTTTTAATTGCCACAATTCTTCATTACTTTCCGAAATAAAAAAGTAGTAGTTGTTTATTTTCTATTTTGTAAATATTATTTCTTTGTAATTAGTATTATTTCTTTTAAAAATTAATTAATATTATTTCTTTGTAATTTAGTTAATTAGTTTTTGTATGATATTTTGTTTAATTTTTTCATAACTTTTTAATTATTTAGATGAATTTTTTAATAATAATAATTTTTTAATTTAATAATAAATTTTACTACCTAATTTTATGATTTGTTTTTCATAATTTTTAAGTATTTTTAATACTTAATGTTTTTTTTAAATTAATTTTTTATGTATTACAAAAAAATTCAAAATACTTATTTCTTAAAAATTTCTAAGAAAGTTGCTGGGCCTTAAGTTATGTGATGTGCTAAGTTCTGCAAATGCAACTCTTCAACTAGATGAGATTCAGAGCCTATGGAAACCTTCTTAGCGCAGCCGCAAACCTAATAGCAACAGCCCACTGTAGACTGATTTTGTATCTGGTCCTTTAAGCTGTTAGGGCCGCAGTTGAATGTTGCATATAAACGGCTTTCGTCTGGTTTGGTGACAATAGCTTTGAAATATAGTGTGGAAGTAAATATCTCTTTCAGATTAGTCTGCTAGTTTCAGTCAGATTCAACTTTTGAGGTGCACTTTTTTGGAGTAGAGAAACAATTCAAATGTATTCCTGAAGGTGGGAAATGAAACATGAAGATCGAGTATCCTTTATAGTTGATTCGGATTAGTGTTGAAGCTTAAAAGCACTTTTGAGCTGATCTACTCGACTCCACTTCCTTGGATATTCTAGAAGCTATGGGGAAATGAAGAAGAAAGGAGTTTCCCTTATAATTTCTTCAAATTACTGTTGAAGCCTCAAATCAATCAAGCTTCAATCAAATTACTGCTGAAGCTTCAAAGCTCTTTTGAGTTCATCTACTCACAAGTTCTATGTAGTTCACAATTGGAATCTATTAATACGGCCGAATTTTCCACCCATGTGTCGCATTGCGATATCTAAACAATACAATGGATTTGTCTAAAATAAGATTGAGAACTGCTGCGATCGAGCGCGTACCGCCGCCAAACTATACGTAAAGTGAAAAAGAAAAGCAAACGAGGCGCTGCTCACGGAATTTACATTTCGAGTGTGTGAGATGATTTGTGGACTTGCTCACAAATTGTACTACAAATGCGAATCTTTTGTGGATATGTGCCGCGCGCGCCAAGGCAGAGCAGAAAGTGCGATGTGTAGTCGTCGATGTGGCGCTGCGGCAGCATTCAGTTGCATTCGGGACGCGAGGCGTGGCGTGGCGTGGCGTGAAAATCACCGAATTAAGTTTCCTACGCAGAAATTATTGGAAAAATAAATACGAATTTTGAAAAGCAATTTGTAAATACTGTAAATACCGCAGCCGCACAATGCCAGCACGAAAACAAGTTAAGTGAAATTCACATCAACAAAAGATTAATGCGATTTTTATGGCAGTGTTTTGTTTGTATTTGTAAATATTGCATGAATAATGGGCATTTGAACGCATCAACGCTCTGGGTGGCTAATCGCTTACAATGCTTTTGCATATTCAATGTCGAATCTAAGCTCATAAAAGCGTATAAAAATACTTTGCATGAATTTTGTATAAAATCAAAAATGTAAAATTATATAGAATTCGCAGCAGCGGGCGCGCGTAGGTGGAAATGTTGGTGTTGGTGATTTGATACAAGAAATGACGAGCGTGATTTGTCTGTGGCTGGCATACAATTTTTGCGTCCTCAGCCAGAGAGAAAATAAAACAAAAAACCGAAAAATCAAAAAATCAAAAATTTTAATCCGAAAATAAAATACGAAGAAGAGTGAAAATGTTCGCATTTTAATTTTCAGTTTGGTTCACATAAGTGAGACGCATGGCTCATAGCGGCGGCGGCGGTGATGTCGGTGCCGGCTGTCGGATGTTTGATGCTCACTTTTGGCTGCCAGTTGTTGGCCAACGGGTGCAGTGTCTCTGCCGCAACTATTCATTTTTTTTTGCTTATTTGTGAAATATTTACGCTGCCTTTTTGAACCGCGAACTTTTGTTTATTGCTGTTTATTTCTTTTTTGGCTGGTTCCGCTGATATTTGCTCTGCATATATTTGATATTTGATGTGGTTGTTGTTGTTGTTGTTGTTGCTGTCGACAGTGTACGTCTTGTCGGTTTTGTGTAGCGGGCAACGCGTGCCAAATATTTACGTATCGCATAACGCTTCAAGTGCGGCGAACGTGCGCCCACTTGGATGGGTTTGTGTTTATTTGCGGGGGCCCCAATGTTCAATGCGCCCATGTTCAATGTTTTAGTTGTTGTTGTTGACACTTGTATGATTAGCGCGCCAAGCGAACGGCAGCAATGAAAACAAAACGCAGGTGAATGTTCGCATACAATATTTTTGCATTTTATTTATGAATGAATTATGACTTTGTTGGCCATGAGGTGAAATGAGCAATTAATTTTGATATATTGAACTACACTTTCATAAAGTTCAAATGCAATTTTGAGGTTAGAATCGATTGCTTTTGATATATGGGATCGTCAGCATTTAGGAAATCTTTTTTATTGTATTTTTATTATTATTTTTAACGTCAATTAGAGTTTATGGTCAATTAGACTTAAATAAATTCGCATAGTAAACGTAAAAATAAAATCCTTAATTTAATTAAAAACTTTCATACCAAATAACTAACCACATTTTTATTTTCATTTACAGAAACACAACAAGAAGCACCACCAATCTCACAAATCCACCTCGAGTGCCTCCGCCAGCACCACACCCGAAACATGCGAATTAACAGAATCCACCCCCTCAGAATCCAGTTCCAATACCGATTTGCCATACAAAGTGGAAAACTCCAGCATTGTAGGCCGATACCTGGCCGCCAGTCGCAATCTGAAGGCAGGCGAATTGATAATCACCGAGAAACCATTGGCCATTGGTCCGTGCGTGTCCGCCGATGCAGTGTGCCTGGGCTGCTACATGCCCGTCCAGCTGGAGCCATCACAGTATCGGTAAAGTAAATTCACAATTGAATGCAATGAACTAAACTAAACTACGTTTAACTTGCAGATGTGCCGACTGCAACTGGCCCATGTGTGGCAAAGATTGTCGCGGCTTCCAACAGCCCACCGGTCACACGGCACACGAGTGCGCATTGCTGAAGGCGCACAACACAGCCGCACAACTGACGCCAGCTGGCAAAACGGTCGAGGTGAAGAATCTCTATGAGCTCATCTTGATTGCGCGCATTCTACTAATGAAGGAGCACAATCCGGAAACGTATCTCAGTATTTTGGTCATGGAATCGCACATGGAGATGCGCAAAGAAAATGCCGAATTGTGGCAGCACTATCAGAAGAACGTTGTGGAGCGGCTGCAGCGCGATTGGGGCATGACCGAGTTCAGCGACGAGGAGATACATCAGGTGTGCGGCATACTGGATGTGAACTGTTTTGAAATTGGGCAGAATTCGGCCAAGGCGCGCACATTGTATCCGAGCGCGTTTCTGCTGGCGCACGACTGCAGTCCGAATACGTCGCACACTGACGATCCTCAAACGTATGCCATTGTTTTGAGGACCTCGCGAAAAGTGCAACGCGATGAGGCAATTACGTTGAGCTATGCGTACACCCTGCAGGTGGGTAGGGGAAGGATTTAATTTCTGGAAACCAAACAAAAAAGAAGAGTATTAATTTGTACCATTTTGTTTTTTTTTTTCAGGGCACACTCAAGCGACGCGATTTCATGTATGCCGGCAAACTCTTCTGGTGCAGCTGTCAACGTTGCGCTGATCCCTTGGAGTTGGGCACTGACTGTAGCGGCATTATTTGTTCAAACTGCACCAAGGGGACAATACGCTCAACGGATCCTCTCAACCAGGAAGCGAAATGGAAGTAAGACACCTAAAGTTGAGCTAACTTCTTGTTCATTCAATGAAAAGTTGTTATGAAAAGAAGCTATGAAAAGTTATAAGAAGAAGTTATGCTCAAATGACAAAAGTCATAGAGCTCTTGGAAGTTAATGGCTGATTTTATAATAAGCTTCTATTTTTCAGATGTGACAGCTGTCCACACACTTTGAGTGCCAAGGACATTGTAAAGTTATTGGATAAGATCAACAATGATCTGGAGTCCATAGATGTGCACGACATACCAGGACTGGAGAATTTCCTAAAAAGGTTTGTCTACAAGCTTAATACTTCATATTCTTAGGAAGTCCACTTACTCGTACTTAATCAGAAATATGCAGCTAAAAGTATGAAAATATTAGCAACCAGTAGCGTACACAGGATTTAATTTTGGGCGCAGTGTGGGGTTTCGTACACAACTTTGAGCCCAATAATATCTGAGACCATATTTGTTGCTCAAAATGTTTGTGACATACAAATATTTCATGGATTTTAACCCTCTTGTGTCCTCTTGTGTGCGCTGATGTTAGGCACTAATATCAGTCAATGGGTCTTGTGGCGAGCTAAGCAGCACAGAGAAACGAACTGAAATTAATTAATTATGAATTAATCTCAAATCCAGTATTTCTAGGTTTAAAAATTTGAAGGTTTAGAAACTTGTTTTCAACTTTTTTCTAAAATAGCTAGAAAAAAAAGAACCTATCTCTCATATTCATCCGAAAGACCTCCGACCGATAAGTCTCTCATATTTCCTTCTAAAAATTTTAGAACGATTAGTGGAGATTCAGATTAGGCAGTTGCAGGTGTAAATTGTATAAACCGGTCTACATTCTCTGACATATACCAAAGAAAAATCGCTTGAATACAAAGAATTTACTATTGTATCCTTTACGGATATCGAAGGGCCTTCAACAACATCTGATCGAAGGCCATTAGCAACGAACTTTCAGATCTGGTTGTGAGTGTGCCGCTAGTAGCACTAATTGAGTATCATCAGTGCAAGTCTTGGCTACACATCCGCACAATGATCTGTAAAAAGGGGAACACCCCAAGGTCAGGTCCTATCGCCTCTTATTTGGAATTTAGCAGTTAACACACTGCTAATTCAATTCAGAGCGGGGTTCAGTGTAGTTGTCTTCGTGGATGATTATGCTATTGCGGTCTCCGCAAAAATTCCGTCCCCAATCAGGGATGTGTTCCAACAAGGCTTGAACATCCTCGCAAATTGGGCCTTGGAAAAACCGAGCTGGTGCTATTAACAAACAAACATCGAATAGTAGAGATTGATCCCCCGGGGCTACAGGGGATCGCTCTGAGTTTCTCGAATACGGATAAGAATCTAGGACTGGTGTTAGATAGGAAACTCAACTGGAAACCCAACGTCCTGGAGAGAGCCAAGATGAAGCCATTAAAAAAGATGATAATAGGCAATCTATAGGACACAAGAATTCGCATTGTACACTGGTCACCGCTTCGGTCTCTTCTGTTATATGGGATCATCATTGGCTAGAAAAAGCCCACTCCCACGTACTTACAAAAATTCAACAAAAATTATGCCTTGGACATTGTGTTTCACCTAATTCCATTGGATATCCTAGAAAGGATATCTATGGATAGGATAAGGATAAGGATATCAATGGAGAGTTGGGTGTAATGGACAATCTACAATTCTAAATTTCTTAAACGGTATATCTCAGAGTTTAGATTTCATGACACCAAGATTATCCTTTGATAAGTTGATAGTCCTTAATCCTTCAATCCCATCAAGAGCCGAATAGGAACTGGGTGAGCCCCCGGATCGAAGCAGCTTGGCCGGATGGGTTTTTGTAACTACTGCGAAGAATTAAATCTAAATCTGAAGCTTTCGCTGCCAGATTACTGCAGTGTCCTCCAAGCCGAGGTGAAAGCAATCTGTGCAGCTTCTGACTGGCTCAGGGTAAACGGGATATCGGCAAGAGTTATCCTGATACTATTGGACATCCAATCTGTTCTTAGGGCTCTGGATGCAGTCATAGTAACATCAAAGACTGTCCTCAGCTGCAGCAAATCTCGCAATGAGACTTGAAACCAGCTTAAAACTCGCCTATGCTCGTCCCGGGACAAAGGGATATTCCAGGGAACTATAGAGCAGACATGGTACACGCTCGGCATGGTACAACTGAGCAGTTATGTCAAGACATGACAGCGCTTGGTGTCCCTCTATTAACCTGTAAGCTTCGTACCCACACGAGCTCTGTACACGACGCTAATTTAAGTTGAGCTGAAGGGATGACAGGATTCATTACACGCCTCACCTACCTTCTAATCTTAAAAATCCACCGTTTCTGCAGATACTCTCAAGTGTTGCGCCCCAATCACTATTTGCTGCTCTCCGCTAAATATTCGTTGTGTCAAATCTATGGAAGAATCGAAGGATATTTGCTGCAAAATATGTCGCCCGATGATATCAAACGCAAAGAGCGTTACTGTCGCGATTTTCTGGCTGTGATCGATATACTCGAGCCGGGCCTGACACGCTTGCGAGGTGCGCTTTTTTCTTAAAATATTTGAATATTATTGAAAATGTTTTCTTTAAACACACAGGTTTGATAATGTACGAGCTGCATGCACCAATTATGATACTGTCACAGCATCATATGGCAAATGGTTTGATCAGCAAACAGGATTGTCAACGTAACATCAAAGAGGTGATCAAGTTGCTACGCGAAAGTCGTAATATCTTGAAAATGGAGCCGGTAGGCTCAAGTGAGCATGAAATGGGTTGTGCGGCTGCTGCAGCGCTCGTCAGTATGGGCGTTAAGTAAATTGTTGTTGTTTCTGTTTGATAATTTATTGTTTAATGTTGGTTTTCTTATAATAATAGAAAAAACGAAAATGGAAAATTGTTATAAATAATAATACTCAAACTATCTTAAGGAAGTAGCAAAAGTTTATATATTTTTTTAATGAATGCTGTTAGTAAAATACAATAATTCAAATTAAATATTGGAAATAAAATATTAGAAAAATATTTAAAATTCTGAAAAAATTCGTTTGCTTTTAATAAATGGCAGCGATAATAACTGTAAAATTTTTGGTACTTGAAAAATCTATTTGATATTAAGAAGAACAAATTGTTGACCCTTAAAAATCTTTGATTGGTTACTTAGACTATTTCACACAGTGACTGGTGATGACTTCGTGGATAAATTCATATATCCAATTTGATGTAACAATATAGAATTGTGAAATATTTATAAATAAATATAAAATACGTTACTCATGGATCTACTTCAACTGCTTGACCAATACAATTATTGCAACCATACAATGCAGTTTCATAACTAAAACATTTTAAGATTTTACATTCGACACATACAAATCGCGTTTTGATATATCTATTTCTGGATTCGCGTTTTGATATATCATATCTATTTCTGAACTTGCTAAAGAAAAACATGCAAAACATGCTCCTTTGGGTAAAGAACGAGAAGATAGAAAATGTGTGTGTCTGTGTGTGTGTGTGTGTGTGTGTGTGTGTGTGTGTGTGTGTGTGTGTGTGTGTGTGTGTGGGAGGGGAAGTGAGCCGCCGACTCAGAGATCATTCGGAGGATTCGGATCCGGTGGTGGTGGTGCTGGTGATAGGAAAATACCACATAGAAAACGTTGGATGGGGCGTACAAATAACGATTGGATGGTCTTTAATAAATTGTTCTATTTTCAAATATACATTGTAAGGGAAATTCAAAAACCATCGAAAAAATGCCAGCAGTAGTCCCTCGCCCTTGTGCAATCGTTGCTCTGATAGCGAAAAAATATACATTAAAATTTGCGAAAACGCTTAAATTGAATTTTCTTTTACCTGTTCACACTTAGCTGCGAATGTTTCAAACACTACGATTGCGAATAGAACCAGAAACAATTTCTATTTATTTATTTATTTATTTAGAAATCAAAGCGAACATCCAAAGGTCGCATGTCGCAGTTCGATTAAATCTTCACTCAAATTGGCCTTCAGATTATGTTGTGAATTTGGTGGCACTTGAAAGAAATTGAGCGTTTGAAGAAAAGCAAAACAATCAACACTGAACTAATTGAAACTGAAATCAGTGATTGAAACAAGCTGTTGAACAGCTTAACCTAACTAAAAACAAAAAATTTTTTTTATAATGAAAACAAGCACATGACTCCATATCACACGTGATGATGTTGCAAAAAATTATAACATTTCATATGCGTAATTATGGCTAATTAAATCTACTCTTGGCCCCATTAGATTTTCAACTTTTCAAAAGCCTGTACAACTATCCGAATGACATATAAGCAAAACAACAAATTCGTAAATGTTTTCATACAATTTTACTTTTTATTTATAAAAACAAATATGTAACTGTAACTCGCATTTACCTTTTTTTTTAGAAAAACTTATTATTATTATTACACTCGCATCCAGAATACCACCATTGTTTTATTTTCAAATATATCTTCTCAGGCATAAGGAGAATCAATTTTAACAAATTCACCAGCCATTCTCCAATATCAGGATCCGGCGGGGGGTCTTCCTTCTTCTGTCTTGTGGTAACGTTGCTTCGATATCGATATCGTATTTCAGGATCCGGCGTGGTGTTTTGCTTTTTTTGTCTTGTGGTAACGTTGCTCTGATATCGATCTCCTATATCAGGATCCGGCGTGGTGTTTTGCTTTTTTTGTCTTGTGGAAACGTTGCTCTGATAGCGATCTCCTATATCAGGATCAGGCGGGGGGTCTTCCTTCTTCTGTCTTATGGTAACGTTGCTCTGATATCGATCTCCTATATCAGGATCTGGCGTGGTGTCTTGCTTCTTCTGTCTTGTGGAAACGTTGCTCTGATATCGATCTCCTATATCAGGATCCGGCGTGGTGTCTTGCTTCTTCTGTCTTGTGGAAACGTTGCTCTGATAGTGATCTCCTATATCAGGATCCGGCGTGGTGTCTTCCTTCTTCTGTCTTGTGGAAACGTTGCTCTGATATCGATCTCCTATATCAGGATCTGGCGTGGTGTCTTGCTTCTTCTGTCTTGTGGAAACGTTGCTCTGATATCGATCTCCTATATCAGGATACGGCGTGGTGTTTTGCTTTTTTTGTCTTGTGGAAACGTTGCTCTGATAACGATCTCCTATATCAGGATCCGGCGGGGGGTCTTCCTTCTTCTGTCTTGTGGTAACGTTGCTCTGATATCGATCTCCCATATCAGGATTCGCCGTGGTGTCTTGCTTCTTCTGTCTTGTGGTAACGTTGCTCTGATATCGATCTCCTATATCAGGATCCGGCGTGGTGTTTTGCTTCTTCTGTCTTGTGGAAACGTTGCTCTGATATCGAGAAAAAATGTATATTAAAATTTGCGAAAACGCTTAAATTAAATATTTTTGTTTACCTTAGCTGCGAATGTTTCAAACACTACGATCGCCAACAGAACCAGACACAATTTCCGCGCAATCATTGTGCTCACACTGAGCAGACTCACACCGTCGAACATCCAAAGCTCGCTTGTCGCAGTTCGATTAAATCTTCACTCAAATTGGCCTTCAGTTTTTATATTAAATTTGTGTGCAAAATTTTGAAGCAACATGACAAACACAGCAAGTCGTACAAATAGCTTGAAAGTTGGCCAAAGACTGATAACACAGACCAGACCAGTTGAGCTCATGTCACGTCTAATGGACACACTTTACAAAGCAATTTATATTTGCATGTTGATAATTAGTAAACGTAAAAATTTTGTTTGTTGACTCAGCTGCAAGTGCAACAAGTGAGACAAAATCGCTCTTAGTGTTCCAAAAAATCAATGCACTAATCGAAAAGCTGTTTTCTCTCAGTTTTCACATGCAGATGCAATGTAATTGAACAAAAGCAAAGCCCTAAATACAGAAGCGAACTTAAAATTGGCCACTTAATTGATCAACAGCTGCGCCCGTGAAGTAATTAACCCTTTCGCTATTTTGTTGCCATATGGCAACATGCTACTTTGTGGACATCTGCATTCTCTATGGTTGCAAAAATACATTGTTTTGATGGTCCAATCCATCGATTGGTGGTGGCATTTGAAAAAACAAAACATTGACTATGAGCTGTTATGATCCTGCGAAATGGGTCATTGTGACCCAGAAGCGAGCATGGCAGGCTGAGAGCGGCTGCAGTTGGACGAAACGTATGCTTCCTGTCAAATGCTCTGACAAATGTTCACAATTTCTTCTGAGACTGTTACTGCCTACAGTCGAGTTGATAATGGGCCATTTTCTATGGGCAAAGCACATGGAACAGGTAAGCATTTCTGTGTGTCTGCTCCATGTAGGCCCGAATCAGGTTTAAACCGTTTGATGACCTTGGCTCCTTGGCGCACACAGAGGGGGTTCAAACTACTCTCTCCCACTAAATTCAAAAATTGCTGGTGCAAACTATTTGTTTTTAATTGAATTCGGGCACAAAAGTTGTACGCAAAAGCCGACACCCAAAATGATGTCCTGTGTGCGGCACTGATAGATTTCTCCAGAGGTCGGGTAGATTCAAACAGTGTTGCCCCATATACCTGAAGTGACGTTCTCCTAAATCTTAAAAAAAAAACAGAAAGTTCCCCCCAAAAAATTTTAAAAAATCTGCAACCATTTTTTTTTATAGTTTTTGTCATGGTAAACTAAGAAATTCTTCTAAATAATAATAATTTCTTATTTCAATAATAATCATTTCAATAACACTGTACAACACAACAAAAAATAAAAAGGTTCTGACAACAGATTCTGGTAGAGGGGGCCAACAAAAATATACGTGTATCGGCGTTTTGAAAGTTTACGTCTGAATTTATTTTTAGGGAGGGTCAAAGTTTTCCCCTTTTTGCACATTCTTATGGTGAATCGGCATACTAAAACTATGTAACGTCACATTTTAGGTATATGATGTGTTCAGCAATTTGATGTAAAATACTACGAAGAATATTTTTGTGGAACATTTTAACCCTGTAGCTACTATTTTTATGGGTCAATTTGACCCTTTTTGCTAAAATGCCAAAAATGTCCTGTAAAACAGGACTTTTTAAGGACAAAATGTACCACGAAAATATTCGCCATAAAATTCTACTATATGTCTCTGAATACATCAAAGCTCAGAAATTAACTTGAACGACAGAATTAAGCCAAAACTGAAAATGTGTTTAAGTGTTTATTTCGTACTTAATCAAAATTGGTACTAAAATGTCCTACAAAACTTGCACGTGGAATAGCAGATGGAAGGGCAACCAATATTCCAAAAAACAATGGAACAATTTTAAATTTTTCTTATTGCACCCTTTACCAGAATCCGTTGTCAGAACCTTGTTATTAAAAAAAAAATCTGATTTTGTTGTGCAGTGTAATTTTTCATTTCTCTCTCAAAAAAATTGAAATATATTAACCTTTTCAGTCACAATGTCCAATATATTGGACTACAGCCCATACAATTCATACAGAATTTATTATTTTCATGTCGAAAAGGGTTAAGTTTTTGTTTTTGGCCTTTTCTTTCCTTCAGCTTCAGCTTAACAACAACTTAACACAAACAAAAAACAAAAAAAGAGTTCGGTATGAAATTGGCTTTTGTAAACTTTCTTCAATCATTGCACAATGATTGACACTAATGGTGTTAAATGTGTTAGGATCAAAATCTCCTAAGCTTTCTCCTAAACAATTCTGCTTTCTAAAAATTCTCCAAGAAAGCCAACAATCTCCTAAATCTAGAAAGAAATTTCCTGATCTGGCAGCACTCGATTCAAATCACTTTCAAATCACAATGAACGTAGACGCTAGACTGGTCCGAATTATACTTCTATGAAGAAAAGCACAACAATCCACGGTGAACTTTCTTGTAAACAACGGACACTCTGAAAATTTATTTTGAAGAGGCTTATTGTAGCCAAAAGATGAACAGCTCATTTCCATTATTTTTTTCAGCATCATTCATTACAGATGACATTACAAAACACAAAAATTGGAATTATGAAATAAAAAAATTAATTTACATTATTAACAATCAAAGTAAATTAACAAATGCTGCTAAAATCCATTGGAAAATATTGTTGCCAAAAAAAAAATAATAAAAAATTATAGAAAACAAAATTCAAATAATATGAACAAAATTTTTTAAATATTTTTTCCCCCACAAAAAATGTATTTCTCTCTTTTATTTTACGAGATGGAACTCAATTGTCTGCTGTTTCATGAACAATTACGTAAAATGACTACTTACAGCAACTGCACTAAATTGTTTTAGTGTTGCCACTTAGCTCGGTTTTTATGCGGCAAGTGCAATTATGCAACAGCGACTGACTGCGTTGCCGCATGTTGGTTGCATGTTGAAATGCGGTGAGTCTGGCGGTTGGACGCGCTCTGTCATTTGCAACGACCAACTTGTGTGCGCACTTGCAGTCGTTATGCGACGCTATGCGGTGGCATGTTTCATTTGCAACGTCAGAAATTTGTACATATTTTTTTTTTAATGTAAATAAAAATCGTAATTCAGGCGAAAAATAGCAACATTTGCTGCACAAATAGACAAGAAGGGGAGGGAGATACAGAACAAGCGAGAAATTATGCCAATCATGCAGCAAAGAGGCAGGAATATGCCAGCCCAGCGTTAAAAATCAGTTAAAAACAGTTCCAGGAAAATTCGTGTGTGCCGGTTAGCTGCTGTCGCTGTCGCTTTTGCTGTTGTTGTTGATGTTGTTGTTGTAGTTGTTGCTGCTACTGTTGCCATTGTGGCAATTGTGTGACTACTGCATTCGACAGGATAATGCAAGCGCACAAATTAAACAGAAATTCTTGCAATGTTGAGTGCCATACACACACACACAAACAAACACACACAGACACATATATAACCATTTGCACTCGTAGCGCCACGTAATTTTCAGTTGTAACAGCAAGCAGCGCAAAAAGCAAGCACCGACAGCAGCAAAGAAATCATTGCCGCCGCATAGAGGGCGCGCCGTCGCGTCAATAAGCGATAAGCGCCATTGAGAGCCGGAGCAGCCGAGAGATAAATGCCGGTGGCGGCTCAAGCGCCCGTTTGTGGCGTACATCAGTGGCACTGGACATGTCGGCTGGGCGCCATTTCGGATGCTTCCGTTTCCGTGTGTGTGGCACTGCAACTGCCACACCCACACCTAACCGGTACACCGTGGCCATTTGTTATGTCGGTTTGGTCAGTAAGTAAGAGCGAATGCGCGTTAATAAGCCGTTCAGCAACAAAAAACCTGCATGAGCGAGAAGTAGCTGGAAAGGCGGTAAGCGGTAGGGCGGAAGCATTTTTACCGCGTGCCGCGTGTTGGGCGCATTTGCGGTTCCTGCCACAGTCAGTGGCGGTGCCGGTGCCGCATTGCTACGCCACTCACAAATGACACACAAAAATTCCGGGAATTTTTGAGTGAAATGAACTCGCCGCAACATTTATTGCATGCAATGCCGCGTCGCACGCCACTCGCACACCTTTACTACGTGTAGCTGTGTGCGTGCGTGTGTGTGTGTGTGTGTGCTGTGAGTGTTTGTATTGCAGTTAAAATTCTACTGTGTCCAAATTAGCGTGTTCCCGACGAAACGTAATTGTCGCATTGCATTTTTTTTAAATCTTTTTGGTTTTGCCTTGCATGGTCGTTTTTGTGGTTGGTTTTGTTATTGTTTTATGATTTTTGCAGTTAGCACTCCATGTCCTAATTTCGTAGTATTATTTTTAGTACTTTAGTGCACTGCAGCGTAGTAGTAGTAAATTTTTTTCTTCCTTCTTTTTCAAGATTTTCAAAAATATTTCACATATTTTTTAGGACAACATAACATTCATGCAGTGAATTTTTTTTAATTATTTCCCATTTTTAAGACAACATATGAATTCCGTGTTGAAAACTTACTTGTCTTTTGAGGGGATTCATGAATTAACCCATGTTTTTGTTATTGTTTTATGATTTTTGCAGTTAGCACTCCATTTCCTAATTTCGTTGTACTATTTTAGTACTTTAGTGCACTGCAGCGTAGTAGTAGTAAATTTTTTTCTTTTTAATGTTTATATTGCCTTATATTGCAAGTTCTTCTTTTTTGAAAATTTTAAAAGAATTAAAAAAAAATGCCTATAATTTTTTCGCACATTTTGTATTTTTTCAAATCTTCCCCATCTTTCAGGCAACATATTGTAGCGATGAGGCACTGTCCTGGGCTATGCATGACTAGCATACTTTAAGGCATGCACTTTGAAGTACGGCAAAGTTGGTATAATTCGGTTGGTATAGTCCGATATGGCAAGGATGGTTCGCGAAGGAATGGGCTGTGCGAGAATGGTCGAGCGTTTTCCAATTGGAAGTTGCAAGAAACTTCGGCGCGATAAGAAAACTGGTATAAAAGCAGCAGTATGCAGCGCAAAGAGTCGAGTCTGTGTTGAGCAAGTAAAGGGGAAACATGCAATAGTAGTAGTGTAAAGTAGTAACAAGTGTAAATTTGTAAATAAAGCGATTGTTGATTTTTGACTGCGTTTGCGCTGAATAAATTAAGTTGTTTTATTTTCAAACAAAATCCAAACGAACCTTGGAAAATTCATATTCGTAACAATATGAATGCCACGTTGAAAAAACTTCCTCGTCTTTTGAGGTGATGCATTATCTATGAAACCATGAGGTGATCATCATCCAAGAATTAACCCAATTTTTTGCTTCTTCGTAAGAAGTGAAATGCAGGCCATGAACAATGTCTGGTAAGTACAGCGATTGGGTTCAGACATCTCCTGAAGTGCCAGAAAACGCTTCAGTCTAAAAATAAAATTGCCTTTGGCTCTGTGGATAGTGAAATCCTCTTTCGGTGGAGAAAATTTAGACTATTCTATTGCATTTTCTGTCACGTTGGCCACTACCGCTGAAGTGTGCTTTGAGTGTGTTTGGGCCAATGTTGCCAGATTCGGGGTTTCCCCCCTAGATTTTGGATTTAAGTATTTTTTTGGATTGGGGGGGACATTTTATGATAAATATTTTATGGGGAAATATTTTATAGACTTTTTAATTGACGCTTTTTAAATGTCTGTGGCCAACCAGGTTGCAATTTTGTTACATCAACACCTTGTTTAAGATATATTGGCGAGTGGGTCCTTTTTTTTTAAATTCCATGCACCGAATAAAATGAGCAATTTTCCTGAAATATGTATTCACTTTATGTGTGCATTATAAATTTGGGGGGAAATTTTAGTTTTTAGGAGAAATTGACTTCATTTAAGGGGGAATGCTTGAAATCCATCTGGCCACACTAGTTTGGGCTAAAGTTACTCGGAAAGATCCGCTTGGTTCTCTTCGTGTTGAAGTTAAGTGTTGAATTCAATAAAACAGCGATCTGTTAGATTTATGTCCTTTGGGCACAGTCGAGGGCAGAAAAAAATCGACGCTGGCTTGGTTATGTCTTAAGGGGGTCAATATGTGTAAACGCTATATTTTTGGAATCGCGCATACGCCGGAAAAAATTAATGCAATGTACAATTTTTTTTTTATTCTTTTATTAAAAGGTAGCAGTGCAAAAAAAAAATTTTTTTTTTTGGCGTGCTCAAAATGGCGGCGGTGGTTGGGGTCCAACGTTGGGGCCAAATTCTAGTAGAAGTTGTGCCGGCGCACCGTGATTCGTTCCATAGGCAAAATTCAAAAAATGTATGGTCTCAGAATTTAACGATTTTGATGTCATTTGAAAGAAAAAACTCCAACTAAGAAAACCCCAAAAAATCTGTGCAAAAAATCAATTACTGTCTGTGCAAAAGCGGCTCAAAGTTGAAACTTTTTTCTCAAAAAAATTGAAACTCATATTTTCTGTTTTTAAGTCTATTGAGTACAAAAAATTTTACAAATAATTGGTTGGCACGAAGTTGCTTAAACTTTCAATATAGAATAAGAAATGATGTGGCCATTTTCGCTTTTAATATTTTCCCAAAATTTGCAAAGCGTATATATCTAAAAAGTATGTGAAAGTATGTTCCTGGATTTTTTTTATTTTAAGAAGCATTCTTTCTTTGTCGGACAATGTAATTATATCCTCCGATATCTTCCGATCTCAGAAAATAATTCAATTTGAAAAAAGAACGCTGTCATTCAACAGGAATTCCGTTGCCAATGTTGCCAAATTGTTGCCATATTGTTACCAACGTTGTGTGTTTGAATGTGTTTACAATTTTAAAAATTGTGTTGCCAAATTGTTGCCAAATTGTTGCCATATTGTCAAATCGCTGCCTGAAAGTATGCAGCAATAAACACGTATTTTTCGACAAAATTTATTTTATTTATGCCTAAAAGTATGCAATCAGCATGAAAAATTGGAAAATCTGCAAAAATGCAAAACATACATCTATTATTATCGTTTTTATTGCAAAACCAGAGGGTCCCGATACAATTTCTGTTACTCTTTGGAATAATCAATGTTGACGTTACCGATTAAATGTAAAATCTGAAAAATCTAGCCGACACATTTGGTGCTATAGCTTTCCAAAAATGACGAAATTTGCAAAATTAAGCCTCAGGCATTGCCAAACTACAAAAGTTTAAGAAAAACAAAATGGAGATTTCGATTCAGCAGACCATGGTTAACTAGTATACTAAATTTTATGAAGAACGGACCACTCCTTCTAATTTTGTCCCGCAGTTGTATGGAATTGAATCACTGTGCGGCGCCCCAAAAATCATCTGAAAAAATATTGCTATTAGTTATTATGAGAAAATATATTTGCCTTTTAAATTAACTAACAAAAAAAATATTTTCTCGAAAAAAAATGACCGCTCCAACCGAAAAAAATGACCTTTTTTATCTTAATTTCCCGAAAATGGCGCCGCTGATATCGCCAAAAACAATGCAATTTTTAGTTACTTTAGAAGTTCTATATTTCAAAAAGTTGCTGCCCAAATTTTAGATCAGTGGGACTAAAACTTGCCGAGATATTCTACTTCCATAATCAAAAACCAGTGTTTCGAAATAATTCGGTTTAAACTTTGCGTTACCGATATCATGCGGAACGAATTGACCATCAATAAAGCGCTGCTGCAGGGGAACGGGTCATCAGAATTAAAAACCAATTGAGGGGGGTATTCTTAAGACCCCCTGGAGTCTATTTCACAAAAAAAAATGTGAAAATTTTGTAAATTTACACGTATTGACCCCCTTAAGAAACTTTGGCAGCGTAGCTTTGAGTGTGTTCGGGTGAAAGTTACTCCGAAATTTAATTGAATTGATTGGTTGGGTTTGTCCTAAGAAACTTTGGCAAGGCAGCTCTTTTAAACGATACGAATTTACGTTGGCAGTTGCAATTTTTGTAGAACCTGTTGATGCTGCCAAGTCTAACACTAAATTATTTGAATCTAACATTTTTATCAAATCGAAATCTCCAAAATTATGAGAGTTCCCACCATTAAATTACAAAAAATAATTTTCAGTTAATTTCTCTACCATTTGCACAGCATTTGCCAAATTTCGATGCGCGCAAAAGCTTTTAGACTCAACAACAACAACAACAACAAACACTTCAGTTAGTCTTGTTCCTACTGTAGCAACAAAAATTGCAGTGACAATCTTATCAGACCGTCATCATCTTTCAACATGGCGCTCACTGCCAGTCTGTCCAGTTAGACGGTGAAGTGATAAGCCTGCAAGTTGAAAGACTCGAGAATTTACTTAAACAAATGTCGCCGCACTGCTTGACAGCGAGTCTAAGTGAAATAAACAAGCAACAACGCCCGGCGATTTGCACTGACAGTGCGGCGAAGCGAAAACTAAAAGCAGCCCGCAAAGGACATCATAACAAGGCGCCAGCACTGGCAGCAGCAGCAGCTCGTTGCGGCTGCTCGTGTGCCAGCAGCGCAAATACGCGTCGAATACAACAAAGCAACTCACCAACTCACCAGCAACTCGCTGCTAAGGAACATGGCTGTCAGCCAGTCGTTCAGTAGTCCAGCCGGTCGGTCCGTGCACGCCAGCATTACGACCACAATAACGTTTCGCTGCCTCAAACTGGCAACGTGGCAGCCAGCCAGTCGCTTCACATGCAGCGACTGCGGCCATGCGGCCGTCCATGTGGCAGGACGAACGCAAAAGTGCATAGCGAAAATCGCCAGGACGTTTTGTATACAGCGAGCAATTAGCACTTGGCTTGGCACTGGCCACGGCGTGTTGCTGTGTGCGCTGCGAGTCTGAAAAGTGCCTCAAAAGCAAAGTGACAGCAACTGGGCGACACGTAATGCCTGTAAGCTGCTAAATGGCCCAAAGTGTCGAGTGCAACCGAGAGCGCGCACTGTGATGGGTGCAGAGGGGCTGGAAATATGAAAAATGAAGTGTGACAAAAACCACAACCACATTGCTTCCGCTGCAGTGAGGCGTAACTGGGATTTAGTGCAAGCGCAAGCTTTGGTGCTTTAGTGGGCCGAGTGCAACTAGGCGGGAGGTGGTAGATTTTATGTTGTTTAGGAAATGTACAGATTAGTGCGAACATAGTCGTTGCAGATTGTTTGCAGAGTTTATTTGTTAGCTGCAATTAATTGATGGAAAGAAAGTGAAAGGAATTTCAAACAAATGGTGGCAGTTATGAGTGAGGTTATGTGCGTTAAAGAGGCAAAGAACAGGCAGGAATGATAAATTGACTGATAGAAGTGCAATTTATTGACCTAAACTCGGTTTTAGTTGTACTAGTTATTAGGTTTTGAGTTTGATAGCTTTGTGCCTATAACTTTTTCATAGAGAACTTTCATAGACAATGCATGCGAGTCTGAGAGTCACAGCTTGATGTAGCCAAATGCCTAAAAATATCATATCAGATTAAATTCATGAAAAGATACAATTTTGTTAATGTAACTAGGTTAGGTAAGGTTAGATTACAGTGGCTGCCTGGCCACGGGACTTGCTGAAAGACACACTTACTCCGCAAAAAGAGCCCATTGTGATACCACAAGGGAAATGTGATCTGATTTACTGCAAGTCGAGTCGGCCTCAATAGTCCAGTGGGTAGTGCGCTGGCTTCTCATATCAGAGGCCCTAGGTTCGATTCCCAACTCGGGCTGCTGAAACGCTGGTCTACTTCTATCGCTATCCACTTGGAGCAGATAAGAATTACAAGAACTGCACAAGTACGCTTTTGGCAGGCAATGGCAAAACCTCGAAGTGTGAAAGAAAAACTGCCAATCGCTGTTCGAATTCGGCATTAAACTGTATGTCCCCTCGCTCACCCTTTTCACTATCCGCTTGAAATGTTTGGTGTAACATATGTTGGGGAAAAACAGTGTGAGTGTAAAACGGGTGTAATATGTGGTATCCCAATGGGCCTCATAATAGGCCTCCGAGTGTGCCTCTTACAGCGGCAGCCACCATAACCTAATCTAACCTAACCTACTGCAAGTCGATGTGACTACACAAGCCAATTTGTTTTATGGATAAAACCTAGCAAGTCCCTTATGTTGACTGATCTGAGGTCGTCGAAGTTGTCGAAGAAAGGAGATCCTAGGAAACTCCACCTTCGTTAGAGAGAGCCGGGCAGTGAAAGAGAAGGTGACTTGTAGATTCTTCCACCTCTTCGTTTTGACAACTGCTACAAAAGTGTCAAGACCCAGTCTGTAGGCATAAGATCCCGTCAAAATCAAGACGATCGTACTGATATGTTGTCTGCTAAGCGAGACAAGAATTTTAGTGCGCCCGGGGTCGAAAGAGGGCCATCGTTTTTGTCGAGGAAGGGTGGGCAGGAAAGCTACAAGCTTTTCATAGCAGTCAGTCTAATCTGCTACATGTAGATAGCGGCAGAAGTAGATGAGCGTTTCAGCAGCCCCAGCTAGGCATCGAACCCAGGGCCTCTGGTATGAGAAGCCGGCGCACTACCCGCTGGACTATCGAGGAGGGATGAACATATTATGAGTTTACATGTGGCGAGAGGGATGGCTACTGTAATAGTGGTGTTGTTGTCTGGTAGGGAAGCGCCACGTCTGGCGAGCTCATCGGCTATGTAGTTTTCCCTAATGTCTGTGTGGCCCGGCGCCCAAGTCAGAGTGATATTGTACACACGCCCCAGCTCGTTGAGCAGGGAACGGCGAAGTGGCCTATCACTTTCGAGGTCTTGAGGGCTTTAATTGCTAACTGACTCAGGAGTGGCAGGGAACGAAGCAGCGGACGAGATGGCAAGAAAAGGGGTTGCCTTGTCTGCCACCGAAGTGAATACCTCTGTGTTTCCTCCGATATCTGCCCTGTACATGTATATTGACAGGTTGACCAAAAAGGAAATTGAGTCGTCATGGCGAACCAGTACCGACTGCGGCACCTGCCGGACATTGTGGCCCTCCCTATCCTTGAGGAAAACACGATTCGTACTGTCCCTGAGTCGTACCTCCATTCGACAGCTCGTTGGAGTCATCACCGGAAACTGCGCTATTGGATCTATGCTTATCAAATGGTGCCTCTCGTCCAGTGATGTCTGGCGTAGCTGTGGAGATGAAGAAGAAGTAGAGACGATACAACACTTCCTGTGCCACTGCCCGGCTCTGCAGGAACGCCGACTCCGCACTTTGGGGTCAATATTCCTGACAGACCTGGCTTGCGCGGCGAAAGTCGAAATCTCGAATCTGGTCTCCTTCATTAAGAGGTCGAACTGGTTTCCCCTTGACTGAGACTATTGGTTAGCTCGAGAAGACCACAAGAAGGGATTCACAATGGGACATTTTGGCCTCCGAGTGGAAGTGCGGTCCTGCCGAACACATCCTTCCCTACCTAACCTAACCTAATTGCTACCTGACTGTTCGAGAAAATCATAACCGTAGCTTCAGAAAGGTTGCGCAGTTTTAGCAAAGACAGCGCTTAAAAAATGACGAGTATAGTACTTCCGCTTGGAAGACACTGCAGAAATATGGAAGCCCGAAACTGTCTTCCATGGGTGGATCAACACACATAACACCAACTCCTACTCTACCATTACACTTAAAGTCGTCTGTGTAGAAACACATTCCAGTGATATACACCGTGTCTTGTCTTTTTCCCACTTCTATCTTTGAGGTATGTGGGTTGAGAATTTAGAGTCAAAAAGGTTTGATGGTAGGGAGTAGTCGGGTACTTTACCCAGAATACGGACATCTCCAAAAGGTGCTCAGTCCTACCGCAGAGAGGGGTGGCAACTTGTTTCCCATAAAGATGAAATGGGGAGGAAATGGAGCTCCTTGGATTGTGTTGATCGCATAGCACCGGTTGTGATAAGCGCTGCCGATCTTTGAACCGAGTAGTCTAACATCAACTGAAAACATTAACAACTGAAAAGATGCAATTTATCATTTCGTTTTAGCAGAAAGTGGGGAACCTCTGAGAGTAAAATTGACCATAAAAAACCCTCCATCAGATATTCGAAATCGGATTAAAATTTGTAGTTGCTCCTTTTCCTTTAAAAATACTGAATTTCGAACTATATCCTTAACAAATTTTTATTAAAATTTACAGTAAACCATGAAGCCTGTATGCCATTTGAAGATTTTCTCTTAATTTTCTTTAAACCAACTGCAACTTTAACTTGTTGTAGCAACAATTTAAAGCAGCTTTGTGCTGCAACTCTATCGACCGCACTGCAAATACGAATCGACCCAACTAACCAACCAAACAGTCAGTGGAGCCAACGAAACCGGCTAACCAACTTTCCGGCAATACGTGCAGCAGCAGCAGCAGATAATCTCGCCCATTAATGTTTGTACAATGTCAAAGATGAGCTGCATGACACTTTGACCCTCATTTTTGACAACATTGTTGGCCGTGTATATGGCTCACACAGTATCGCATCGTTATGATGACGTTATATGCCCGTTTATACAATAGCAGCAACAACAACAACGCCCAACTACAACAACTATTACAAGAGCAGCGCGCGCCAACATGGAATATCCACAGATATCATCGCAAACGACACCAAACTGCAAACCCGATGCCCAAACCCAACCCGACTAATCCCCGACCAGACCGACACAACACAACCGCAACAAAGTGAGTTGGCGGATGAGTCGGTGAATGGGTGAGTGAGTGGGAATGAGTGAATGGGAGTTGTACTGTCAGCAGCAGCGGCACGTCGCCTAAAACGCATTGTGGCATATTAGCTTGTTGCTGTTGTTGTTGTTGTTGTTGTTGTTGTGGTTGTTGCCGTCGCTGTGGGGGTGGTGTGTGTAGTGGAATACAAGGATTATGGTTATTTTTATGAACATTGAACTAATAACAATGATGGCCGCTTATTGAAAACGCCGCAGCATAAAAAAGACGTAATAAAAATGAAAGCGGAAACGTAATTGCAACTAACAGATTGCTTACTTTGGCCACGAACAGGTTGCTGGAGTGCGAGTGCTGACGGAGTTGTTGTAAAACTTGCCCGGTCACTTGAGTAACGATGGTCCGGCTACTCGAGTTTATACGCAATTTTTCCGCACGGTTTATTGTGATTTATTTATTTACATAAAACGCTTGAAGAAAACTATAAATTTCTAAGCTGCCCAGCGCTGTAAAACTACGTGCGCACACTTTGACCTGAACGCGAACCTATGGTCACGTCGAGTCACACACACACACACACACACACAGCGTCTGGCAACTCGTACAGCAGCTGCCCTGTATTGGGGTTAAATTTAATGAAGCGAGAATTATCGCTGCAAGAAGATGTTTGGGGTCGAACTGGTCAGCGTCAGCAAGCCGCAACGCACTGAAACGTTGCCGAGCACTTTTATTTCTTGGCCGCTTTTGAACTTATCTGATTGTGAGAGGAGAAAATCAAAAATTGATTATTTGTTGCAAAAGTGTTGGGCAGTCGACTCGACTTTTAGCTGCTTTGCAAAGTTTTCGCATCGAAAACGTGTTTGCTTATGTTTGTGTTTCAGTTTGAGTGTGTAGACTTTCATTGGTATTGGACACTTTTCACTTTTACCACAAGTAAAATGTATGAGTGTGTGTTTTCGGTTGACCACATTTTGGCCTCGCACTAAAACTGCACTTTGCCCTCGTCCGAACGATGGTCGCCGTTCGTTGCCGCAGCGATTGCAAACATTTTGGCATTTTCAGCATTGTCGGCATTTCCACAGCGAGCGGCGCGCACTTTCAATTGCTGTTTGCATGAGTTTTGCTGCCGCTGCGGCCGCTCGGGTTGTGGCGCTCTGGCAGGATTTATGTGCTGCCGCTGAAGATTTATGCGCCTTGGCCTGTAAAATGGCCACAAGGATGTTGCCTGCAGCCAGGATAGCCGACGTGCGTGTACAAAGTTACGGCCTTGTGTTGGTGTGTGGGTGTGTGTGTGTGTTTGAGTGGGCCATGTTGCATGCTGTTGGCATTGATGTTGCTGCTCTTGCTGTGTAGGCGAAACTGGGGTACATTTGACACCTTTTTTTTAACCCATATTTCTCGAAACGTGATTGATCAATTTTAGAAATCAATGCTGCTTTCTCGAAAGTGATTATTAGATTTTGGAAATTTAAAGTTATTTTTTATACAGAAGATTTTGTTCGTTTTAATTTCATATTTTTTGAAAAAAGTCATTTTGTCAAATGTACCCCAGTCAAGGGGCACATTTGACTTTGGGAGGGGAACATTTGACATCTATATTTGTGAAAGAAAATAAAATCGCTTCTGATTAACAATAAGCAAAATTTCGTTATATATTTTTTAATATTTCATTTTTCGCGAATGAAAAAATAAATAATAGATATTTCATTTATAAGCCTCCAGTTAACAAAAATTGAACACAAAAAAAAAGTAATAATTTGGATAAAAATGAACTTATTTTACAAAATATTTGGACAAGTTAAACTTAAAAATATATTTTGTATGACAACGTGAAGTTGAAGCCGGATTTTCTGGAATTTGCAGTTTTGACTCGACTTCGCTACGCATAATGTGCCCCATTCAAAAATGTCCAATGTACCCCATATGCTTTATTTTACTTTATTTAATTTTCTTACCGAAAATACTTTAACCCTTTCAACCCCAAATTTTACCCTGTGTCTCGATATTACTTTTTGGTATTTAAATCATGAAACACTTTCCTAAGAAGTGTGCACACGACATTTGAAGTCGCCACGCCTCTTTGTTAGAGTTCTAGAGCTAGTTTACTTTTGAACTATTTTAGCTTAAAACGAGTAAAATAAATTTTGTATTATTATTCTTTAATTACAGAAAAATTACTTAATATTTATGGAAAAATACAAAATTATCACTTTTTGATTTTATTTAACCATTATTAAAGAAACAGGGTTTTGATCAAACGCGCCCAATTCGGAGACTTCAATAAGAACACAAACTTTCCCTGATATCGCTGCAAATAATTGGTAATTATTTTGGGGATAACTATAACAATTTTGAAATTTGCTTTGAATTCACTTCTAAAAATATTAATTTGTTGGTGCCTACTTAATTTAAACCCATAAATCAATCGTAGCTTTTGCTATGCGATGACAAATAGGTGAAGTTGCTCTCAGGCAACTTTGGGGTCGAAAGGGTTAATGACCTTTAATTAGCAACATTTTTCAAAATAATAATAGAAAATAATGTAAATAAAATTAGTTTACCACTTTGAGAAATTTATTAAACTCACTTCACAAATTCCTTGCGTATCACTGTCACAAAATAACAGAAACTCCCGTAAAAAAAGAAAAGCACGTGCTGCTTCGCTAAAATTTGCGCACAAATTATCAAACTTCATGACGCTTTATGAAATCACGTATTTTATTCTTCCCAATAGATAAATTTCATTACTTGCACCGATTTGATTTCATGAACCATAGTCAAATGTGCCCCAAAGTCAAATGTACCCCAGTTTCTCCTACTTTTGTTGTTGCTATTGTTGTTGTTGTTGTTGCTGTTGGGCAGTTTTTCTTTAAATAATTGATTTGTTTGGACATTTTCTGGCATATGTGGGTGTGTGTGTGTGTGTGTGTGTGCGGTTTTACTTTGGCAGCGTTGGCAGGCAAACTCGTGCAAGTTGTGCACAAGTTTGCAGTTCGTTTTCTTGATCTCAGCCATCTTGAGGCAGCACTAAAAGTTTCACTCAAGTTTGCCTTAGCAAACTTTCAATTGATTAATTGCGGCTATTGGCTGCATTCAGCAATTGAGCAATAATTTCAGTTGGCCACAGCGACGCACAGCGTTGCCAGCGTTTGAACTTTTAATGAAATGAAAATAATGCAAACTAAAGATTATTCAATGTGAGTGTTGGCCACACTGTCAGCTGTTTGCTGTTCGCTTCGAACAATGAACGCGTCCGACATATTGTCATAATTTCGAATGTTGCATGCAACCAGCCAGAGTGCCGCCATTGCCTTTACACATTGTTGTCCTTTAGGCAAGCAGCCGTCCGGCCAGTTGAATAGCTCAATGGCTGCTTGGCTGCTTGGCTACAAAATGTGTTGCCATCAAAATTAAGCGCTTGCAACAAAATATTTTCTCACTTAACGCGCTGCATCGCACGACACGCATTCGTTTGCCTCTCACACAAACACACACACACACACACACACTACTATCCATCTCACTCACACCTATAGACAATAAATTTGCAACAAAATGCCCACCAGTTCAGTTCAGTTTTGCTTTTTGTTAATGAATTTTGCCATCTGGCAAAGTGCATGGCCGATGCGCGCCTTTGCCGCCACAGCACCCAGGATGGGGTTTTGGAGCATCAGCACACAAGTTGGTTACTTTTATGCGCTGTGCTTAAATAGACATGAAGGCACTTTTCGGCAACAGTACATGACCATCATCACTACTCATTATGCAAAAATTATGCATAAAGTTGCAACATTTTCGTCGACTAAGTGCTCGGTTGTAGGAAAATTTGGTTTTCAGTTGTGAAAAAGATTCTAAAAATATTTTAAAGAACAGGTGAATAGATTCTTAGTGGAGATGCTTGAAGAAATTGAATAGATGAATGATACAAAGGAGTGTGAAAACATTTTAGTGTAACAAAAAGAGCATGAAGGTTTATTTTTGGGGTTGCAAAAAATTTTGAAAAATTTGCAAAGGATGTCGCAACTAACATTGGATCGCATCGGATCATCTTCTTACTGTATCATCTTCCTGCATGGTAAAGCCTCATTATTTCCCTCTAAATTAAATTAAGGATGTTTCATTTCGCTGAGCTGGAAACCACCAAAAACTTTTGGCCACATGTTGTAAAAGACGTCAAGGAAACTTTGGAAGAGCTTCAATGGGAAGAAGTAAAAAATTGGGTTGATTCTTGGATCGATTCTTGGATAGCCTCAAAAGACAAGTAGTTTATTTTAACATGAAATCCTTATGCTGCCTGAAAGATAGAGAAAAGGTCATAGCTAACCTTGGACAATATTTTGAATTAACACGTTCGCGGACGTGAATGCTATAGCAGTCATTTTCATAGTGATGCGAAATGACGTGAATGCTATAGCATTCAAATTTTAAAGCCAATTTTTATTCATTTATATTTTTATAAACTTAAAATTTTGTAATGAATATACATTTTAAAGTAATTAGCAACTGATTCATTAAGTAGTTTCATATTATTTTATTTGCTTTTTGGTGTACAATGAAATTCCTCATAACTGGACACTCACCATCGCAGTGGATTTGTCCGGTTAAGGGAGATTGTCCGGTTATGGGGGACGGGGGCACAAAAAATTAGTTGAAATTGTATCCAAGTGTTTCTTGTTTATTTATTTAATATTTTGTACGAATTTATGAATATTGCATATTTTATTAATATTTATTACATGTATAGGTAAAGTACACACATTGTACAAGTGTTTAAATTTTAGTACTACTTTGGTTGTAAACATTTTGTAATGGTTTATCGCCTAAATCAGTGGCGCTCGCAGGCGGGGTTTTTGGGGTCCAACCTCCTCCCCCAAACACAATAAATGCTGGTACAAAATATGGTTTCGAGTGGTATTCGGCTCAAAAGTTGTACGCAAACTCTCCACCCCAAAATAAAATCCTGTGTGCGCCACTGGCCTAAACACTAATTTTTTTAATTTCAAATGTTCATTTTCAAATAAGAGAGAGATTTGTAGGTATTATGGGGTAGTACAGATTTTTAAAAACTGGTTAGGCATATTTCTGAATTTTGTCCGTTTATGACAGATTTTTTAATCAAAATGGTTTGAAGTATACTGTCCGCGTCCAGTTATGATATATACACGAAGAGAGAACTACTGTTGAATAAATAAAGTTATAAAAATATAATAAACCTCTTCTTCTCATGTTTTCTATGAATGAATGCTATAGCATTCACGTCACTCTAGTTGAAAATTTTGATCTATATCGTCGTGAATGCTATAGCATTTATTGTGTATAACGGTTAAAATATGATAATCTGACAACTCTAACAATATATGTGTAATCAGATTTCAGATAGTGCTTATAGTTTCCACAAAAATTGCCTGTCTATTTTTGCAGCTCACTGAAATTTTTACTGTCCGCGAACTTGTTAAGCTTTAAAGTTAAAAAAATACCTCGAAGCTTATTTGTGCTTACAATACTTAACACAGGAACTTTCATCTGGAACCTACACGGTGCAATAGTTTTCAAAACAACGGTTTCTAATCTCTTTTAAGTTCTTAATCAAAAATATGTAATACGATTTTCTGAATCAGAAGCCCTGAGGTGGCGAGGTTTTCAGTCAGGCCGGCGGCTCTTGGGATCGTGATTTTATTGTTGTATGTATTACCCATAAATATTTTATGGAAAAAGAGTTCCATGCATTCAGCTCCCGGGTCTGGATTTTCTTTCAACAACCCTCTGAATCTTGACACATATAGTTAATTGTTAGTCCTTACTGACTGACTGACTGATTCATCATCGCCCAGCCCAAACCCCTAAAACTACATATATGAAATTTAAACTATAGGTGCATCTTGAAAAATGAATCTTCGTTAAAACGGAATTTTTTGAAATTCGGGGTCTAAAAGGGCAAAACATGGGTTAAGGTGTTGTATGAAGAACCGCGATTTACTGGAACTATTGATTTCAAATTTGGTGAAAACTTTAAATGAAAACTAATTCGACACGTATTTTATATTTATTTGTAAACCAAATTTTAACCGGGTCAACAATGGGTTAAGGTACGTATACGGGAAGACTACGAAAAAACTATGAACCGGTGGGCCTATTGATCTCAAAGTTGGTGAAAATACTTGAAATTAAAAATAATTTGACACGTTTTTCTCATGTTTTTGAAAATCAAAACTGAAAGGTGTAACCCAAAGGTTAAAAGTTTGTATGAAGAAACATGATTTTTTACGCCTTGTGACTTCAAATTTGGTGAAAGAACTTAACAAGTGAAATAATTTGATACGTACTCTTAATTTTTTTGAAAATCAAAATCCGACGGGTCAACAAGGGATAAACAGTTTTTAAGGAGAAATAACAGCCTATTGGCCTATTGACTTCAAAGTTGGTGGAAACACTTGAAATCAAAAAAAATTTGACACGTGTTTCTCATTTTTTTGATAATCAAAACTTAACTTTGAAAATTCAACTTGACTTCAAACTTAGTGAAAGCTCTAAAAATGTGAAATATTTAATTCGATACGTGTTTTACATTTTTTCGAAAATCAAAATCTAACGGGGTCAACGGCGGGTTAAAAGTTTATTTGGAGAAACTGTGAAAAAACATCAATTAATGGACCTATTGACTTCAAACTTGGTGAAAGTACTCTTGTTGCGAAATAATTCGTGATTTAATTTTTTCGAGAATCAAAATCTGCCAGGATCAACAATGGGTTGGGAGTTTTTATGGGGAAACAAGATTTAATGAGACAATTGTCTTCAAACATGGTGAAAGCACTTCAAATGGGAAATAATTAGATAGGTATTTTTTCATTAAAATTTGTAAGATCAATAAAGGGTTAAGAAGAACTTGATTAGAGAACTGCTAGTCACTTTTATTTCTTTATAAGACCTTAAAGTTCTGAAGAACTTTTATATATTCGCTCTTAGAAGACTCCAGTCTGCTGCTCGTTCTACAACTGAAAACTCATTTTGTTGTAAATATTCTACAAAACTTTAAAAATTCCTATACCCCATCGCTAAACGTTTGAAATTATTGCAAATGTCATTGCAGCAACAAGCAAAAACAACAACAACAACAAAAGGCAAAACGCAGCAACAGTAAAATTTTGTGATTTTAGGAAAACGAGCAACGCAAAATGAAGCGCCGTAGTAGACGCACTCAACAGCGTCGAACTCGTGCAGCGTGTCGCCGCTCCACGCCACTTAGACGCGCAGTCGGTGCGCTGCAGCGACATGTCTGCAAAGTTCCTGTACGTCAGGAGACTAACAATTTGTGTCATCATCGTCGCCGTCATCATCATCAGCAACAGCAGCAGCAACAGCAGCAGCGTTGCCTCTACTGCCCGCACCGCCAGTCAACACCCAAAAACAATGCACCGCAATTGCACGCGGCGCACGAAACAGCGGCCAAAGCAGCCAAAGGGTTAAGTTGAAAAAAATAAAAGCACAGCAGCTGGCGACTGGTGGCAACTGCTGGCGGTATCACAGCGGCGCACAGCGTGCATTTGCCTTTCTAACTTGCAGCGCTGACAAAGTTGCGCTGCGTCTGTGTGTGTGTGTGCGTGTGTGAGTGTTGCAGCAGTCAGCGCCACTTGGTGCCACTTCAGTGAGAATGCAAACAAAACGGCAACAACGTAAGCGTCGTTGAGCGCTTAGAAAAACCAACACACACACACACAAAAATCAAAATTAAATCTAACAAAAAAAGTTCAGCGGAAAAGTGTAGTATACTCTGGGGCGTTGGACACGGCTCGTCATGAGAATGTTGGAGAAATAAACTAACCAAAAAAAAGTGTGCACAAATTTGCAACATGCATTGCAACGACGAGTGGAACAATGAACGACGAGTGTCGTTTGCGAGTGGCAAATGGAGTGTTTTGTGTGAACTGGTGATTTGAATTGGTTGCATGCTGACTGGATTTTGGCTGTTCTGCATTTTGATGTCAAAGGTAAGTCAATAGATTTAAGCTTTGAGGCGAGACTAGCCAAAATACATCCGATTGTTTGAGTTCCTTTTCTATGCGATTCGAATTTTTTTACATATTTCAAAGCTTTGAGAGCTGCCTGACTGTCAACAAAGAAGTGCATTTCTGCATTTACGGCTAAATCTTTCAAAATTTCCGTTGGTATTGTATTGCTTTGATATCAGCTTGAAAAACTGAACCAATATCGGGAAGTTGTAAGCATTTTTGATTTCATTGATCGGTATATAAACTCCTAAGCCGACTACTGCACTGAACTTTGATCCATCTGTTTGTTTGATTTTGACGCTGTGAGCATAAAGAGTTCTGAAAATACAACTAGTGACATCAACTTTGCTTAGCATATCGATATAAAACACAAAAAGATGAGACAAGTTTCAACAAAGCGCAGAGAACACCGGTTGTACTAACTTTGGTTCAATTCAAGAAGTTTCTTTAAGAAGAATAAAAAGAACTTCAGAGTTTTGGCTGAAGAGAGCAGTTACAAAAAAGAAAGATGGGTTTTTGTTGGTGTGGGTCAAACTGTGTTTTGAACCCATAGCCCACTGAATCACAAGCCAACATATTTACTGTTGATCCACAACGGTCGTCGATAAAAGTCAATTTTGCATCGATTTTCCAATTTAATCGCTTAATGCTATTTCATGTACTATTGTTGTTGTTTTTGTTGTTTACAGCTTTTCGCCTTATTGCAGTGTGCGGTTTTGTGGTTTTTTTCTGTTGTTATTGTTTGACATTACTTTTGCTATTACCACTTGTGTTGTTGTTGTTGTCGTTGTCGTTTTATGCTATGTTAGTGCCTCTTTAGCGCGTTAGTCAAACTTTACAAACAACAACAATAACAAACACAAACAAATCTTTGCTGTTGCGCACAAAACTTTTTGACACTTTATTAAGAAGGCAAAGAAATTTTAAGTCATTGTCGCTTTGTTGTTTAGCAGCAGCGACAAAAGTGCAACACAGCATCACAAAAACAATAATAACAACAGCAAAAATAACGCCACTGCGACAGGCAGCGCACCAAAAAGTGAGAAGGGAAAAGCTTTTAGAACAAAATAAATGTTGATAGCGGCAAAGTGGTGAAAAGTTAAAATTGATATGAGTGAATTTGTTGTTGGCACTTGTGTGTGTGTGCAACAACAGCAACAACCAGTAAGGCCTGCAAATGCGAACGAAAGTGAATTGTGAACATAATAAACGATGGTCACGAAGGAGTTTCCATTGCGATGAGTTGGTATGTAGTATCGAACAAGTTATTGTTGTTGTATGGCTAATAGAAAACCCAAGATAAATCGATGTGCTTACGTTTCGATCTGATGGCAACTTTCAGAGGCTGAAGCTGAGCAGCAATCAGTGATTGACATGTGACTCATTTATTTCGCCTGACTCACTCACGAACGAGTCACGCGCCCCTTGAACTCGGCGCACTAGTCACTCACTCACTCACTCACTCACTCATTGATATGTGCGCGACTGTCGACGATAAGACGGAGGCGGATCGCGACAGTGAGACGCCGCGCAGCGGAAACGCCCATCGTTTGGCTGTTCGGCCGCAGCAAAGGAAAACTGAACGTCAACGGAAATGAGTAGAAAAACAGCTGTCAGCTGGAGATAAGATGCGAACTTAATAGACTTGTAAAACATACGCTCGAGTGCCGACCCACAACAACAACAACAAAAAAATACACACGAAAACTCCGGCACCACCCCACTCTACACAAACAATGCGCCAAAGCGGAAGTGGCGCTAAAAAGCAGCAAAAGTGTACGAGGGAAAACAATTTTCGCAACTTTATTTTCACTTTTACTTTCAGTGCCCATAAAAAACAACAACAACAAGAAGGACAACTATCTGCCCACTGACTGCACAAAATGCGAAAAAGAAAAAGTAGCACATTAGGCGGAAGTGAGTGGCGCGTTCAAGGCGGAAGAAAGAAAAACGACGCGACGTTATCAGCGCAACGCCCACCCACAGTGCGCCATTGTGTCAAGGCTGATGCGCCTAGGCGGCCACTTGACATCGACGCTGACGATACGATGGCCATGGCGCAATGCAGACAAGCAACACACACACACACACACAATACGCCGCCAGTGACCTTATCGCAGCAGCATCTGACAATTTAGCTTGTCAAAGCGTCGTGGACAGCATGATTGCTAATGTCATGTGGCGCGTTGCATCAACACACTTGTGCGGCACTGCCGATTTGCCACACAAGTGTGGCACACCAACGAGGCCAATGTTTATCTAAGGCGAAAGTTTTCTGATAAGCTCATCACCATCACCGCTTCTTCGACTTTGCTTAGCGCTCAGTTATTGCCTGCTTTTGTGTCAACCAGCACACTGAGTTCACTTAGAGCTGCCCTCCGCTCGAATGCGTTGTTTATCGTTTAGTTGTTTGTTTTGTAGTGTTTGTTTTTGTATTGTGCGTGTGTGTGCAGCATTTTGATCTGATGATGTGCTGTTGACATTTTGACTTTAACTTCTTCCTGGTAGCAACACTTGGCAGCAGCAGCTCGCAGCTGCCGCTGTTTCCGTTCTGCCGCCTGCGATAGGCGACATCTGTCTTTCATGGCAGCGCCTGTTGCGGTTTGCCATATCATCTGTTGTTGTCATGGCTTGTGTGCAACATACAACATATTTGCGTCGGCAACATGATAGCAAATCATACCAACAAACAGTCAACCAAACGCCCCACAGACAGACAGACAAACATCAAGTCAGCACCACTTGGACGCACACTTTTCGTCGAGTCAAGTCGAGTCGAGTCGAGTTGAGTCGACTGTTTCGTCTGATAGTTGCGGGTAGAATGCGTCGCAATTCTAGTTGCTTTATTGCTTTTTCACTTCCTGACAACTGCGCGTTGTACGATTATTGAAAAGTGAAATTGCTTGGCGCGCGCTGCAAAGTCAATTTCAATTAATCAAATGTCAAATAGTTGACGTGAAATTTATAAGTTTCTTTAATGGCTCGTTTGCGGCGGCTGCTGGGGCTGTGTGCGTGGGCTGGCAGGAAATTGCTCAGCGCGTTTAGGGCTGGCAATGTGTGCGTCGCATAAAATGGCGAATTGCGTCAGCGCCTTTGGGAAGAGGCTTAATTGAGTGGAACAACAGAAAGTTGTTGCTGTTTTTACTAATTGCCGAAGCAAGTTATTCACAAAATGAAATATTTGTCGTATACTTACTTACTAGCTTAACAACAGTCATAACAATTCCTTATTGGGTTACGGTCTGCTGCAAAAATTCTATTCAGTTGCCTCTGCTTTGTGTGGGCCTTTACCTTGTGGAGATGACTTGATCCTTGGTAAATTGATCCTTCTAGGCTCACAGTGCTTCTCTTCATACAAAATTGGAACAAAAAGAGAAGAAGTATTTGTAATTTGCTGAAAATTTGCAATTTGAGTAATTTTGGGCTGCTAACTTCAAAAATGATGTAACTTAAAAAATATCGTTTTAAAAAAAATGGACTACATACAACCGATTATTTTATCATCACCGAGCCCAAACCGCCGAAGCTATAATGATGAAATTTGGTCAATAGTTTTTAACAAGTCAACCCTTAAAACGGAGTGATTTCAAAAACTTCGACTTTAAAAGGGGTCGAAGGGGGTGGTGAAGCTTATATGGACAGACATTGTTTTTTGGTCGGATGATTTTTGGCTGATTATTTTATCATCACCGAGCCCACACTGCTGAAGTTATAATGATGAAATTTGGTCAATAGTTGTATTTCAAAAGTTAACCCTTCAAACGGAGCGATTTTAAAAACTTCGACCTTGAAAGGGGGAAAAGGGGGTTGGTGAAGCTTATAAAAAAATGTCCGTCCTGTTTCTTGGTCGGATTGTTTTACAATTTTGTACATATATACTAAAACAAAAATAACTTAATACGTATTTAAGCGTTTTCTTAAATTCAGCCTTTAAAAGGTGGAAAGAGGGCGGTGAAGTTGCTTAAAGCAAATAACTTTTTTTGTTTGATTTCCGTAGAGCTGACACAGCTATGAAGATGCAATAAAGTTCGATTTATAATGACAAGAAATTATTTATACATAGAAATTATATATAAATTATATTTATATATAGAAATTATATATAGAAATTTATTATTTGTACACAGAAAATATTTTTCAACATTTGACCTTCAGAGGGTGGAAAGGGGGTCGTAAATTTCATATGGCGGAAAATTAATTTTTTTAAAATCTGCTTAAAACTTGACACAAATAAAGGATTTTATACATCCGCGTTTTTTTAAATTCTACCTCCAAGGGAAAGGGGTCGTAAAGTTTGTTTGGGAAGCATTGTTTTTAATCTTTTTTTTCACTCAGTGAATTAATAATACAAATACTGCAAATTTTCTTCTTTAAATTTCCTTCTTTTCCTTAAAAATATTTGCCTTTAATCATACTTTAGCAAAAAAAAAATCGTATAAATGAACAAAATTATTTGGCTCTCAATGGGTTAAACAGGCAAGCCAAACCCATTTTTTTTATAGAACATTCATTTTTTGTGGCATTGGCTTTTTTAATATAGAAGATTTCATATTTTATGAAAGACTTCCTTACGACAACTCTGTCTATAGTGGACGGACCATGCCCATTTTAGATAACGTCAGTACTACTATAATTTTTCTTACTGGCTACATCTCTTCCTGGGCGTTACAAGCTCCATGCCAAAGTAAATGCTATAAAAATGCTATAAAAATCCAATTTTTTTAGTTGGGGTAGTTTATAAAAATCCAATTATTTTAGAAAATCGCAAAAAATCGCAGAACTTTATTTCAAATTTCCATTCTAGAGGATTACAAAAAAATTAGGTGTAATAATATGCAATTCTATATTTTTCGTTCCACCAAAATATATCGTTTTCATAGTTTTAAAGAAAAAAATTATTTTGTTTAAACAACATAGAACCCCGTTTTTTAAGTTCTCTTTTAAATAGCGCGTGTAATGATTTCTTGGACGCTTTATAAGTGCACAGCAACAAAATTTTCTCCAATTAAAGGAAAAACATTATTTTGGTACAATTTTGTATTTTATCCCAAAACCATATAATTCTTGATTCTGATCAACTTGCAAAATTTAACCCATTAAGAAATGATTTGAGATTTTGCTTTTGAGATTTTGAGAGTTTTACCTTTCAAATGACATGAATGTCTTTGCAATCGGTGACATACAATTTTTTATATTTTTGTTCCACTTCGGAACCCCTTTTTCGCAAAAACCTTATAGCACTTATTTGCCGTATTTATTAGATCTATACGACATATATGTTATAAGCAGTGGCGGATTTACCAGCAGGCTAAGTAGGCTTAAGCCTAGGGCGGCAGATTTTAGGGGCGGCAAATTTGAAAACCGATTTTTTTAGATTTTCGTCAGACGATTTTCTGATGTGTAGAAATTAGAAAAAAGACCGAAGGCCTACAACAAGTTCAACGAAAAGTTTTCGTTTTTGACCAAAATGAGTGAATTGTCATCATCAACCCTTACAAAAAAAGCTCTCGCCTTGGAAGAAATATATTCTAATGATTTAGAGACTGACTTAGTTCAAGAATGCATTCATTTTAAAAGTCACATTTCTACGGAAGGAATTTCAGTAAAACCAAATTCTGAATCATTGGAAAGTCTATCTTCGTTTCTGCGAAAACAGAATTTGCAGAACGTTTATCCTAACTTGGACATAGCTCTTCGTATGGCATCGGGTGAGATAAGCTTTTCTTGTCTAAAAAGGGTAAACAATTATCTGAGATGGACCTTAAGTCAAGAAAAATTAAACGCTTTAGCTCTTTTGTGTATAGAGTCAGAATTAATGAACAAGATCACTTACGACGACATTATCGATGATTTTGCCAACAAATAATCGCGGAAAATGGTATTGTAAGAAACTTTAATAAGTTAATTAAAATTATTATTTTTTAACTGTTTGTAAGTGCAATAAAGATTATTTAACTACGTTTACCGAATGTACATTATTGTGTGAGTGGCATACCCTGCCTTATTAGTCATACATCATTGAACTTTGATTACCTCAGAAATATACTCAAAAACTATTTCTTGTGCAATTTGTACCGAATTGTTGGATTGTAAAGATAATCTAGGAACTGACAATTCATAATTGTAGAGGTAAGGGCGGCAAAAATTCAACAGCCTATACTTGGGTAATGTGTAAATCCGCCACTGGTTATAAGCTATATTACGACTTTGTGTTCTATGTATCTGAATAAATTTTAAAAATATTAAAAATTTTCTCAATTTGCACGAGTAAAAAAAAAATTTTTTTTTTTGAATTACCAAATCATCAAATTTGCTTTAAACTTTTCCATAAGTCAATAGTTCTACTAACCAACTGCACAAAAATCTCATTACCAACTCATAGCGTAGCGCTTTGTTGACATCAAGTGCCACTTGTGGGCGCAATACGCATCTAACTTGGACTGCCGTTGTTGTTGTTGTTCTTGTGGTTACTGCAGAAGCATTGGTTGCCATGCCTTTCAACAACTCAAGTGTAAATGCTCAAATCAAATGAAATCCGGTTAATAATTAACGTACATCAACAAGTATTTTGTCTGCAATTCGCATTTTTTTATATTGCTTTTGGTTTTGAATCGATATCGGCAGCTGCAGGTCAGCAAAGTGAGCAACAAGTAAGTTAAAAAAAAATAAAAAAAATTAAAAAAAAAAGAACAAAGTAAAAGACCAGCGCTGAAAATGAAAATGGTCAACACTTATACAACAAACGTCAGCGCAGTGCAGCCAACAAGTTCGAGTCCATCGGAGCAGCTGGGCGACAGCGTCATTTGTTCGAACACTGCAACGCGCATTTTGCCATTTCACTTTGTCTCTTTTTGCTCGAAAGAAGAAGCAGCAGTGCTGTGCGAAAGACACGTAGCATGTATGTCAATAGGCGTCCATGCGCCCAAAAGTATGCAAGAGTGTTGTGGCATAAAGTGCTTACAGGCCTGCCGGCCGATACGTACTCGTATGCGTGTGAACGAGTATTGGTACGTGCTGCCAGTGCATGAAAGTGTGTGTGTGTGTGTGTGTGCAAAATAAATCAATGTCATGACAGTTGATTTTTATTTGCGCTGCAAAATGTCATGAACTGCTTTAAATTAATTAAAGTGTTTGGCGCGCGCGTCCAACGGGTCCACGAGTCCAACGTTGGCATGCCATGGCAGCGGAATGGCGTAACGTGTCGGCGCCGCATGCCCAATGTGTGCTGTTGCAATTGCTGGCGAAATTCGCTGGCGGCGTAAATAAACCAATGTGATGTGACTGAGTGCCAGTGTATGCGTGCGTGTGTGTGTGTGTGTGTGTGTGAGGATGTGAGATTGTGTACAGTTGATTGTATGTGCAGTGCAAATTTATGCTTCGTTAAAGACGCAGCCGACAGTGTGGCTGCAGTTGACGCATGTCGGCCGTAAGTGGCGCGGCCACCACTGTTGATGCTGCTGGCGTTGTTGTTGCTGCTGCTATTGGTGTTGGTGTCATTAAAGAATTTTCCCTTTTGACACCTCGAATCGTAAGCACGCAGTCGGGCAATTTATTGCTATAGATGTGCATGTGTGTGTGCATGTGTGTGTGTATGTGTGAGTAGAAGCAACTGGCGCCATTATCATGCAAAGTTTTAAGATATGCGCCACTTTGACTATTGTTGCTGTTTTTCATTAAAATGCGCAAATGATTTGGCACGTTGCAAATAGCATAAATAAATAAACGGCAGCGAAAACGTGAAACTTTTTGACGAAACCGCGAAATACCGCAACAAACAACAAATAAATGAAAACACTTTGCTTTCACTCACTTTCCACTTTTATGTGGTTGGCAGACTGGCGCTAAACAACCAGCAGCAGCCCACAACCCTACAAAAACATCAACCAAACCAACAACAACAACAACAACAACACCGGTAGCAAAAACATCTATTACACATGATAAATGATTAACGTTGGCACTTGTCTGACGTTTGTCTGCAGCGATTTAAAAACTACTTAAAATGTAAATGTTGTTCCCACTGTCAGGACGGCAGCCACAGTTACGGCCTTCCACCGCTGTGTCGTCCACACTTCGCAGCTCTATTGTTGTTATTTTAATCACTTCACTTGTCTGCTGCCGTTGATTTTCTTGTTGACATTGAAAAAATGTATAAAAATGCTGCTGCTGTTGTTGTTACTGTTGTTGTTGTTGTTGTTGTCGCTTTTAATGTTGCATGCAATACAAATATAAACACACACGTGCACAAGCCCACACTGTGACATCTGACTGATGACATGTCATCAACAACAACTACAACAAAAACAACAAAATAATGTATGTGACAGCCATAGCAACAACAACAACAGCAACGCATACCACACCGACTCCAATACGAATGGCGCGTCTGACGCACTCGGCGTCATAATGAAGCATTTAGCATGCGTTGTGCTGCGCAAAAAGGAGCGAAAAAAAAATGCGAAAAACAAAGCAACGGCGGCGGTTAAAATGAAAAAGCGTGTTAAATCGGTGCTCATGCATACTACACCGGATAATGTTGCATTTGTGTAGTGGTAAGGGGTAGGAGGGAGGAAAGATTTTTTATTAAGAGGAGGAAAAGGCAACGAAAATCTGAATGAAAGCTTCTGACAGATTGGAGCTTTATGTCCATAGTGCTGTAAGCGAGAACTTGGACTTTCTATTGAGAATTATTTATGTACATACTTTGTAGTAGATGTTTTGGCATTCTTATTGAGGGCGTGGTCGTTGCCTTTTTGGGGGTTTAGCTAGTTTCAGTGTGGCATCATCGTTTCGTTTCACATAATCTTTATTTAAAAGAGGGCCGGCACTGCTACTAATACAAATATCTGTTAGTACTACTACTAATTACTAATTAGTATTAAACGTACTACTACTACCTGCCACCTACTAATACTACTACTACCTTTTATAATACTATAATAATATAATTAAAAAAAATATATTCTATTGAAACCTTTTACTAGGTACTACTACTATCTACTACTACTTTTACTACTACTACTACTTTTTTATCTCCTGTTACTATTTTTTACTACTACTACTACTACTACTACCACTGCTACTACTATGTACTTCAACTACCGACTACTCTAATACTACTACTTTCTTACTACTAACTACTACTATTAATACTACTACCACCTACTACTACTACTACCTTCTACTGCTACTTATATTATTACTAGGTAATACCTTACCTTCCTTTACATTTTACTTCTACCTACTGCTACCACTATTACTACTACTTCTAAACTGACTACTACTACTACTACCTTTTACCACTACTACTTATATTATTACTAGGTAATACCTTACTTTTCCTTACCTTTTACTACTACCTACTGCTACTACTGTTACTACTACTACTAGACCTACTACTACTGCCGCTACTATTTCTACCTGCTACTACTACTACCTTCTACTACTAATATTATTACTATTTTTTACTAGGTAATACTATACTTTTGCCTTTTACTATTACTACTACTATATATTTCTACCAGTTACTACTACTACCTTCTTCTACTACTAATATTATGATTACCTTTTACTAGGTACATACTTCTACTAGCTACTACTACTATATATTTCTACCAGTTACCACTACCTTTTTCTACTACTAATATTATTACTATCTTTTACTAGATACTTATACCATCTACTACTGCTACTACTACTATACTACTGCTACCTTTTACTACTAATTAAATAATAATACTACATCTAACTAGGCACTACTACCTACTACTACTATTAGCTACTGCTAAATACTGCCATTTACTATGATTACTGCTACCTATTTCTACCTACTACTACGACTAACTTTTTCTACTACACTACTACTACTAATATAATTATTACCTTCTACTAGGTAGTTCAACTACCTACTACTCGACTGCTACTACTTTTTTATTACTACTACTACTACTATTATTAGAGCTACTAGAACCTTTTACTACTACTAATATTATTACTCCTTTTTTACTAGGTAATACCCACTACCTACTGCTACTACTACTACTACAAATACTACTACTTCTACTGCAACTACTACTAATATTAACACTAGCTTTTGCTAAGTACTTCAACTACTTACTACTACTACCACTAGATACTACATTTTATTACTACTACCACCTTCTGCTACTAATATTATTACTACCTTTTACTAGGTAATACTAGTACTTACTGATAATACTACTACTACTATCCATTTCTACCTACCACTACTACCTTTTTCTACTAATTATATCATTACTTTCTTATTACCCTTTACTAGGTACTACTACTACCTACTATTACTAATACTGCTATTTATTACTACTACGACTAACTTTTCTACTACTACCACCTACACTACTACTAATACCTACTACTATAACTACTAATACTACACCACCTGCTACTACCTTTTACTACTTATAATATTATTAAAACCTTTTACTAGGTACTACATACGTACTTTTCACTAAACTACTATTTTTCTACTTACTTTCTATTGCTATCTTTTACTACTACTGCTACTTATTTCTACCTACAACTATTATTTGTACTACAATTTTCTACCTTCAACTGCTATTACTACCACAATTTTCTACTACTACCACCTACTATTCTACTATTACTAGTTTTTACTACTACCAATGGACCTACTACTACTACTATTTCCTACTACTACTTTCTAATAAAACCATCCATTTGGAAAGATACCTGTGCGTTCATTATTTTTCAGCCAATTTAAAATGCAAGTTTCCGTTGGGACACCCTATACTACTACTTTTTTTAAAACTACAACAACTACTACTACTATTGCTCCGAATTATTTTTCCTGCTTAATTGCAATCAGACATTTTGCTCTGCACATTATCTTCTACCAACTACCAACAGCATCAACGTTGGATATCCAACTCAATTTCAAATTTAACCGATTATTAAGTATTGAAAAAAATTCGTCCAACCAACATTGCAGTCGGCATTTCAATAACAACGGCACAAACTTTTCAGACATAAAAATAAAATGAAATGCATCAAACTCATTTCCATTTCTTTTACTTCATTTAAGTAACTAGTTATAAATTTTACTCGTTCCTTTGTTGTCGCAGTCGCTCACCGCGTCCGTTCAGCGCCCAACTGCAGCAAGTTTAATGAACCAACAAAAACTAATAACTTTATAAAGGAAAGTTTTTATGATTTCGCATGAACTTGCAACAGCATCAAACTGGCGCGACTCGCTGACCGGCGCAGTCAGGGTCGCATTAAATGCAGCTGATTGGAAACAGTTTTCGATAATTTATGTGCTTGCAATTATTTGATGAAAATAAAACGAAGCGGCATAAGCATAACAAGACGAAGAAGCATGAAGGAGCATAAAATGTGGATAAATCGTCTGGAAATTACCGCACGCTCAATAACGCCCACTTAACACAACTCAACGAAGTACATTCGAGTACAGTGGCGAATGGCTAATTTGATTTTTAGTGCAACGCATATGTGAAACGTCAAAGCTTTTTCGTTGTTGCTTTTGTTGTTATCTTTTTACGTCAACACATAAATAAAACGTAATGTGAAATGGCAAAGATGAATTGCCGTTAGCGCATATGGCCGTCTTGTGCTGCATACTTTTGGGCTATAAATGCTAATGCGTAACTGCTCAAGTTTAGGGTTGCCACCGGGCTATTAATATTGTGCAGTGTGTGTGTGTGTGTATGTAGTTGTGTACATGTCGATGGCTGTGTGTTTGGGTGTGTGACGAGTGTGAACTTGGCTAAAGGCGGCCAAAAAAGTTGTGCACATGCCACATTGATTCATGCGCGTTGAACAAAAAAGTGCACAAAATTTATAAAAAATTCTATTATAAATATTGTGCGGTTTTGTGGTAAGCATGTGTTGGTTATGTGGGTCAGTAAGGAAGCACAAGAAATTGATTTCGGCGCCATAAAGTAGCAACAATTTTTATGGCTTTGTATTTTATTAGCCAAAGCGGCAGCGTCCCAAAGGGTTCACTCGCTTACATATTTTAATAGCGCAACGGGCTATAAATTATATACTCAAAAATACAAAATTAATTGTTTATGAATTTTCAATTGTTATGGCGCTAAATATGGGGTTTCATAGGTTGTTTTTAACGATAATTTTTATTATTGAATTGAAAATGATTTTATGGCAAAGCAGTTAGCATCTTTTATTGTTTTTTTTTATTAATTTTTCATAATTTTTTATTTGAAAAGCATTTTGCAAAGGAAATAATTGGGTCATAAAAAGTTTATTTGTTTTTAATTTTGAATTGTTAGTTTGCCATTTTTTGAAATTATATGTGCTTTGGAAAAAATTTTGTAAATAGAAAAAAATTAAATAGAAGTTTTTTATAATAAAATATTGTTTGGCATTTTTTATTTTGATATTTGTTTTTGATTGATTTGATTTTGATATTTATTTGATATTTGATATTACTTTGTATAATTTATTTTTTGTTCAATAATGATAAATCTCTTGCTTGAAAACTAGTTATTACATTATTTTTTTTAATAATATATCTTCATTTCTTAATTTGAGAAAGGTTTTTTTATTCATTTATTAATTTTTTTTTTCAATATTTCGAATTATTTTTAAGTTTTCAAATTCCTTACTTGAAAACTAGTTTTTACATAATTTTTTTTAATAATTTATCTTCATTTCTTAATTTGAGAAAGCTTGTTTTATTCATTCATTAATTTTATTTTTCAAAGTTTTTAAAATTCCTAAAGTATAAAAAATAAATTTTGTTAAATATTGTCTCTCCAGTCTGTTATTTGCGAAATATACAGCAAAATCAAAAGTTTATTTCCAGTAATTTTCAGAATTTTGCTTAAGGTTATAAAATTCATAAAAATATCAAAGAAGAAAAACTATTTGTTTAATTAATTTTTCTTAAATTTTTTTAAAATACCAAACGTACAACAACAAAACATTTTGTGCTGGAGCATAAAATAAAATGCATTGATTAAATAAAATGAAAATAAAATGAATTTTGTTTAGTAATTTCTTTTAAATTTCCGAACTGCGAAATCAAAATTTTCTTTCCAGTAATTTGCAGAATTTTTTTCAAGTTCATAAAATTCATAAAATTATCAAATAAAAGGATCATTAAATTCTTTAAAATAACTTTTCAGTTTTGTTTTCTAAATATACAACAGCAAAATAATGAATAAATAAATTTATTAATTAATAATTTCTCAACAATTTGTTATTTGCGAAATAAACAGAAAAATCCAAATTTTCCTTCCAGTAATTTTAAAAATTTGTTCAAGTTTGTAAAATTCATAAAATTATCAAACAAAAGAAAAATACTTTTTTAGTTAATTTCTCTTCAATTTATATTTTTGTTTAAATACGGAATATTTAACGACCAAATAAATATTTTTAGAAAGCAAATATCAATTGTATTGTCAAATAATTCCTACTATTTGCAAGTTTATAAAAATAAAATAAATAAATAGAGATAATAAAAAATTAAATTAAAAAGAAAAACAAAAATAAAAAATTGAATTAAAATAAATGAAGTTAAATAAAATTAATTAAATTAAAATAAAAAATAAAAAAAAAATAAATTAAAATAAAAAGAAATAAAAAGATATAAAAAATTAATAAAATAAATAAAAGAGAAGGAAAACAGTTTTTTAAAAATTTCTTTCTTCAATTCTTAATTTTTAATTTGAGAAAGATTTTTTAGAACATTCAACATTTTATAACATAAAATTCTTATAAGTATAAAATAAAAAAAAAAAACGGTTTCTGAAAAAGTTTGTATAAAATATTCACTCAAATCTTTTTCTCTACACTTTTATGCATTTGGTTTGCTTTGTTACCATTATGCGACAAGGCAATTTCATTATCATCATTATTATTATTTTACCATAAATACCTACTTGCCGCTCTTATTACATATTTAACCCAATACAGCATTGCACACTCACACAATAACAAATACACAGCAACAATGACAACAAATGAAATGCATCAAATGTCAAACAACAAGTGAAAGTATTCAGTTTTGGTTCAGTATTCAATATTCACTTAACACGCACGCACACACACACACAGACACATACAAACTTAAACACATACCGTCACAGGCATCGTTTGGCACATCTATGCGCAATCTACAAAGAGCGCAATGCATACAACTATACAAACATAAATATATACTTATCAATATGTGTTTGTATGCATGAATGAATGTACATCTATTTATTTCAATATATTTATGTATATACATACATACTCGTATATATGTACATATAGTCCCCTCACTTTGTGGCCATCGCCACCAGTCGAAAGCGGCGCACATTACTATTGTTGTTGTTGTTATTCGTAATTTGTTATTGTTGTTATTGCAATGCAATGACTATCTGCTGGTGCTTTGTCTGTATGTCTTGTACATTGTATATTGTTGTTGTATGTTTGTGCCAGCAGAGTTTGGGTGGTCGAAGCTGCCATTATTGAAATGATGATATTTTGATTAGCTTTATTGATTACAAATGTGTAACTTTCACATTTGTAATCGTTTATACTGCAAATGTAACGTTCATGCCGTCATTTCGATAGCAATACATATTTCTGTATGTTGTGAAAATTACGAGTATGATTAGAATTTCATTGTTGTGTGTGTTTAAGTAGTTTGGCAAGTATTTGAGAATGGCTGGTTTTGGATGAAGCAGATCAGTGTGGGAACATAAAAAAGGAGACATTTTATTGAATCTGGTGTATGTTTCGTTTTATGACTATTTTTCCAATACTTCAAAACAGTCACTTAATTTAATTTAGTCACAAGTACAACTAATAATCTGAAGCTATTGGAATCGCTTGGTGCAATTTGAGTCTTAAATATTTTAGTGTTTAACTACACAAATATCACCGATCACAAATAAAATATTTATAAAATTCTTTTTATGACTATTTCTTAACTATTTCAACCAAGTCACTAAACTTAATTTGGTCACAAGTATAAATACCGATCTGAACTATTGGATTCGCTTGGTGCAATTTGAGTCTTAAATATTTTAGTCTTTAACTACACAAATATCACCGATCACAAATAAAATATTTATAAAATTCTTTTTAAGACAATTTCCTAACTATTTCAACCAAGTCACTAAACTTAATTTGGTAACAAGTATAAATTCCGATCTGAACTATTGGATTCGCTTGGTGCAATTTGAGTCCTTGACTACACAAATATCAAGAATTTATATCCCCACTTATGACGATTTTTCCACTATTTCATAAAGTCACTAAATTTAATTTAGTCACAACTACAAATACCAATCGAAAGCTACTGGAATCGCTTGGTTCAATTCGAGTCTTAAAAATAATAGTCGTTGCCTGCACAATCAATTCTACTTATGACTATTTTGTGACTCTTTCAACAAAGTCACTAAACTTAATTTTGTCATAAGTACAAACACCAGTCTTAAGCTAATGGTAAGTCGCTTGGTCCAATTTGAGTTTTAAAATGTTAGTTTTTAACTACAAAAATATCAAGAATTAAATTCTACTTATGACTATTTTACAACTATTTCGACAAAGTCACTAAACTTAGTAACAACTACAAATACCAGTCTGAAGTTACTGCAATCGCTTGGTTCAGTTCAAGTCTTATAAATAATAGTCTTTGACTACACAAGTATCAAAAATTGAATTCTACTTATGACTATTTTGTGACTCTTTCAACAAAGTCATTTAACTGACACAAGTACAAACACCAGTCTTAAGCTACTGGAATCACTTGGTCCAATTTGAGTCTTAAACATTTTTATGACGGTTTCTTCACTATTTCAACAAAGTCACTAAACTTAATGTAATCTCAAATATAAATACCGATCTGAAGCTACTGAAATCGCTTGGTTCAATTTGAGATTTAAAAATCTTAGTCTTTGAGTACACAAATATCCAGAATTTATGATTTTTATGACTGTTTCTTCACAATTTCAACAAAATCACCTAACTTCATTTGGTCTGAAGTATAAATACCGATCTGAAGTTAATCAAATTTCTTGGTTCAATTTTATTATTCAAAATTTCAGGCTACACATATAACAAAAATAAATACTGTTTATGACTATTTTTCACTATTTCGACAGTCACTAATTAAAGTGATGAAGTCATGAAAGTCATTAAGTCGCTAAAAAAATCACAAAGCGTTGGCATCTAAATTCCTTACATCTGAATTCATTCCTTTAGATCATTTTTTTGCCTTTGTCTCTCTTTTCTTGAATTACTTTTTCTCTTCTTTTCTCTCTAGTCACCTGAAAGCCCAACGTAAATTTTTTATTCGCCTTGAGCCAAATCGATCTGAGTCAGTTCGGCGCATTGGCAATGACAATTATGACTGGCAAAAAATTTTCACAAAATAAAAACCACACATTAGAAGCGCCAAATTGAGATTTATGATCGACTAAAAATTATGTTGCAGTGGATGGCAAAATGCGGGCAGCGATTAAAAGTGGGTTACCCACTGTTCGTTTATACATGCTTGAGCAAATTTTAAGCACAACAGAACCCAAGAAAAACTGGAAGATATGAGTTGCAGTGTTGCTGCTGTGGTCTCGACATTTGCAGTGTCATCTCTGCGCCGCAACGTGTGATTAGAGTCATTTGTCAGTTTTTATGGCAGCTGCGGGCGTTGCGGATGCGGTGCTGGCATCCGGGTGCGTATTGCGGAAAATGATGAATGCGTTCGTAATTTCACACTCAAAATGCTGCTGGTGACAATGTGCTCGTCTGTGGTTGTTGCTGCAAGAGCGTTGTGCAGCATACATACGCCTTGGCCAATGTCTTGGCGCTTGGTTGTTTCCTGTTGGCTGCATTGCCACTGCCACTGCACTGCTCAGTGTTTGCCGTTGACGAATTGCAATTGGCTGCTAGCTGTTGGCTTCTTTTCTTGCGCACAAACTTCTCTCTAAAGTGTGGGAGTTTGCTGTCGTATTTTTGATATAATGAAGCAGCACTTAATTGTGCTGCTGATATTTCCATCTCAGTCCCAACGATTTATGACTTGTAGTGCAAACTTAACTAAAATTCAAATCTAATGAAGAGGAATTATGCGTTGGGGCTAACAAAATGTCACAAAAGCATATTAATGAGTTGAGCCATTCAAAAAAATGCATATCTATTTAAAAATTGTATGCTTAAAGCTTTTCTGAAAAGATAGCTTTAGTGTCGACTTATATTAGTTCGTACACACACACACACACATACTTGGCTTCCTTTTCGTTAACATTGAAGACAAACACGTTGCTTCATTTGCATCGTTATTGACTGCACTAAATTGTGAAATTAGAATTTCAATTTCAACTGTCAAAATGCGCCAAGGCGTGAGACAGTTTGGCGCACACCAATATGTGTGTGTGTGTGTGTGTGTGACTATTGGAAATCTGCAAATGAATGAACGAATAGCAGTTGCCATTCTGTGCGCGATTATACGTCAGCCTGCAGACGCATCAAACGCGCCTAACGTCAAACGTCGTAGACAGATGACGCCTGACGTTGTCTACGCCCACAGAAATTTGCACTTCTACATATGTGTAAGTATGTATGTTCTCGTATGTATGTATGTGTTTGTGTTGGAGTAATTCATTTTGAATCGTCAAAGCTTGTGATTATCACGCGC
>OY764963.1:100185827-100405827 GCA_963668005.1 Melieria crassipennis | reverse complement strand
AATAAAATAAAATAATATAAAATAAAATACTGTCTTAGCAAAAATGTTATCATTCAAAGGACAAACTTATGGAACATCCTTTTCATAGAATTGCACACAAATAGTTACAAACATTTTATTATTTAAAAAATCTTTTAGTTTCCCCTTTTAATTTCTATTTGTATATTTTCTAAAACCAAATCAGTTGAATGCCTCTAATTCAATTAATTTTTTCCAATTCGAATAAATATTCCATTGCTCTACTCACAAACCCCCAATTCTGTGTCCCCGTTTTTTCTGTAGTCGCTCGAGTGTTAAGCGCAGCGCCACAAATCTGTCATACGTCAAACTTCAACCTATTTAATTTCCTCTTGCGAAATTAGTTTTTGCGTATATTTTTTCGCCGATTTGCTATTTCACTGTCATTTCCCCCGCCACACCCCATTTCGAGGGCATATCCTTCGTACCATTGTACAACATGGGTGGTTTTTGGTTTTTTTTTTGCAAAATTTGGTTTTCACATACACTACTCACACGAGAAGGCGAAATAGAATTTCGCTACATTTGTTCTACCCCCCCACCAGACACTGACTCTGGCTGCGCCATAATTCATGTTCAAAAACTTGAAATTGAGTCATAAACAACATTGGATTTCGGCAAATTTTTTTTCGTTGCTCCCCTGCGCTTTTTGATTTTTTTTTGGTTGCTTTTGTAGAGTCAAAGTTGTTGCGCTTATGGGGGTAGTTTTTGGCCAGTTGATTTTTGTGCGCCACACTTTCGACAACAACATTCGGCGAAGCTCAAACCAATAGTTGGACAAATGGCTAATAATGTAATGATATGTGGCTGATCTCGTGGGGTGTGTTTGTGTATGTGTGTGTGTGTTAAAATTGTGAAAAAAGTTTTTAGCTACACTTTAGAAAGGTTTGTGCAGGGTGGATGAAAGACATTTTTGAAAGTGCACATTAAATGTGGAAAATTGAATTATTCCAGCGAGTGCTCATGTTTTGTGTAGCGACAGTTTTGATTGAGCAGAAATTTTCATGAAAAGAATAAATTAAATGTTTTGATATTTTGGAGTTCTTTAAAATGTGAAGAAAATTTAACAGTGACAACGAAAATTAAAAAAATTAGTATGGGATGTTGTTGAAGACTAAATCGATAAATTAACAATTTTAACTTTCCCCAGTAAAAACTTGTAGCGAAATGGTTAAGATTTACAAAATAATCTTCGACCTATACAAAGTCAGCCACTTTAACCTATCCGAATCATCGAAATGGTCCATGTAGGCCTAAGTGGGTCTCATACAGATCTCACCTAATCAATACAAAGTCAAAAAAACAAAGCCGAATCTTCTAAAAAGTCATGTCAGGATGTATTCGCAGCATGGAGTCAAGCTTAGCAATGGGTCTGGTTGAATCAGGGAAAATATAATTACGGTAAATAATCAACTTCGTTTTAACGTTCTAGTGGTTTGAACTATGAGCAAAAAAACTTCCAGGAAGGGCCTCCCATAGGTCGTAATGTCCTCGGTATGGCAGCGATCCTCGCATGCGGCCATCTCAATGAAACCTAAAGGAGCCAAACCATAAGGACTTATGTGTTGGTTCAAAATGTTTATGACCATTTTTCTTCAACCTTTCTTGTTAAGTTTTGTGATAATTTTGCCCTTTGCCCGGAATCGATTGCAATTCGGTAATCCAACATTAAAAACGCCCTTAAAACTGTCACGTTTCGAAAATGTTGTTGCTCGCAGTGCTTCGGTGAATTTGTATTAAGTCGTTAATGCAAATGAAATGAAACTTTGCCGCAATGCAAGCGTCATTCAATTGCCGACTTCCGTCACCTGCTACTTCCAGCGACGATATTTTCATTTTAACTGTCAGTCCAAGTGCTGGCTGCAAGTAGCAACGCCAGTCAAACAGTGCTGTCAACTTTCATTAAAATCATAATGACAACTGTCACGGCTGCCGCTGTCAGTGGCGGTGATGGTGATGGTCATGGCAACAGCCACAGCGTTGCAACCAGGTAAAGTTGCAGCAGCAGCAGCAACAGCAATGCGAGCTGCAGGCTGACGGCTGCTGTCTCTTCTTTCAGTTGAGCGAAAATATCGTATTTACGTGTTTCTTTCATTTCTCTTGTTGTTGTTGTTGTTTTTATCATTTTGAGTGCTATAAAATTTCATAAAAAAATATCTACTGGAACTGAAATGAGCGATTGCAATTGCAATTGCAACTGCAACTGCTGTTGAAATGTAATTTACAAATATTGCCACACAGTGAAGTCAACGACGGCTGACATCTTCCGTTTGCCACATTAAAACCGGAAAACGACAAGGAAACGTTTACGTTTACATTTACGGTGAAATTATTATTGCGTTGTCGCTTTTATTGCTGTCGTCGCCGATAGTATTCGGGTTGGCTGAAGTGAGTCCGGTGCCGGGCCGCGATGCATTATTGCTGTCATTTAGCAAATAATGAATATGAGCACGGCAAATTATTTATAGAGATGCGGCAACGACGACGAATCCATCTCCACTCGCGGCGAATTGCCGCTGCAATTGCAATAGCAATGAAATTGCAATATCTTTCAATATTTGTTGGTTTGTTGCTACCGAATGGAATTATTAAAATTGCACATTGCCAAGCAACGCGTTGATGAGCGAAAGAAGGGTTGCCGGATGGATGATGGCAGCAATGTGCTTGTGTAGTGTAAAATCGCGACGAGTATTTTTACCCTTTATGGCATTTTGGCCGAGTAGTTTTTGTACTCGGTGGGTACTCGTTTTTGGTCATTGTGGCACAGTTGTTAGTGTTGTTGTGATGTAATCTTTGGAAAGCAAAACTTGGAAACATATTTCTGAGATCTTTACAAAAAACTGACTGAAAAATGGTTTCCCAATAAAAGTGCACAATTTATAATAATTAAAAAAAAATTGAATATTAATTAAGCTTCATATTTTTATTGAACTATGAAGTAGAAATGTTCTAATTAAGTATGAAAACACTTATCCGGCAATTAGCCCCAGGGTCACCTCTGATCTCAGGCTGTTTCTTTTCTTCGATCTTTGATGAGATTTTAAGAAAAATGTGGCTCTATCTCAGCGATGACACTTTGGATCTTAGCTGTGAAGCTCAGGAATTGTTTGCGGTTAGTATAGAATAAAATATCTGATCATAGGGGTTTGCTCTTTTCATGATATTTTCTTCATTTTGATAAAAATGTGACTCTATCTCACCGATGATGCTTTGGATTTCAACCTTCAGTTCGAAAATTCTTCTTCTCACAAAATCATAAAAAAAGAAATCGCATAACATCAAATCGCACAAATTTGGTAACCAGTTGAAATGGGAATTTCGGGATATATATTAATTTGGTGCGAAAATCGTTGCTCCATCAAATCGATTATTTTCACAAAGATAACCCATTCTTCCTCTCAGGGGTGGATTCAGAAACATTTTTCGGGGGGTTTCAAGAAGTAATTCTTTAATATTTATAAAATGCCTTTTAATTTGTATGTATTTTTAAAGTCGATCCTAATATTTCGGGGGGTAGGTTTCAACCCCCATCCCCCCTGAATCCGCCACTGTTTCCTTTGTGTCGAGCTCAATTTTTAATAATTGGAACAATCGAAGATGACAGCTGTCAAATTGCATAGCTGCGAGAAAATTTAAATTATATTAGTTTTCTGGGACACCCTGTAGCAGCAGAGACATCAGCGTTTGATCGAAACTTGTACAGTGGTTCACGATACAGTATAAAAATATTGATTTTCATTGATTCTACTTAAATTAAATATTTATTGAATTTTATTTAGAATTAAAAATTTATAGAAACAACTAAACTTAGCAGAAATAGAAAAATTTTTTATATTTAAATCGTGTTTTTGTGACACACTGTAGTAGCAGAGATATCAGTGTTTGATCCAAACTTGGTCCCTTGTACAGTGGTTCACGATACAGTTTAAAACTATCTAACTTTCATTGGTTCTACTTAACAAAAATTTTTATTGAATTTAATTTAGAAAGTAAAATTTATAGAAACAACTAAACTTAGCAGAAATAGAAAAACATTTTCTATTTCTATTTCAGAAATAGAAAAACATTTTCTATTTCTATTTTCTAAATATGTATATTTATAAATAAACATGTATATAATATATAAAATATTTATTGAATTTAATTTTGAAAGGAAAATGTATCGAAACAACTAAACTTAGCAGAAATAGAAAAAGTTCTCTATTGAAATCGTTTTTCTGGTACACCCTGTAGTCGCAGAGATATCAGCATTTGATCCAAACTTGGTCCCTTGTACAGCCGTTCACGATACGGTTTAAAAATATTGATTGCCATTGGTTCTACTTAAATGAAATATTTATTTAATTTTATTTAGAAAGAAAAATAGATAAAAACAACTAAACTCATCAGAAATTTGAATCTATTTTTTAGTTTTATTCATAAAAAAAATCGAAACAAAAGGTTATGAACTTCAAAGTTAAAATGGAATACAAAATACATAAAGTTCAAATAGAACAAAAACAAATTCATATGAAAACAATACAACAATGTGGAACGCAAAATTATTGCAGTTGCAAGGGGGTTTGGGCGTTCAAACCCCTCAAATATTTGTTTGTTTAAGAAATTATGGCTGGCAAATATGGTTTCAAATGACTTTAAGTTCAAATGTTGTGTACGAAACCCCCAAAATAAAATCGTATGTGCGCCACTGCTTGGTTGAAAGGGTCTTTTGTTCAATTAATGCTTTAAGATTCAATTGAAGTGACTTGTTTTTAAAGACAACGTCATACACATTTTTCTTATGTGATAAAAAGGCTTTGTGCTGCTGTTATCGGTTGTACTTTTATGTATTTTTTCATTTGATTCGAATACTTTAAAGCATTCGAATCATTTGCCAATACTTTCATCGAGTCGATTATTGCCATCGATTACTTGATGATATCATCGACGCAACACCACTGACACACTGCCGTTAGCCGACACTGAGCGCACGCGAACATGTCTCACCGATTGTCCGCATATGAGCTTAAAATATTGCAAAAAAATATTTATTGAATGCTTTGAGTGGCTTTTTGAGATGTGCCTGTGATGTGATTTATACTTTCACCAAGAAAAAGCGCAACTTTATGTGTGTCCTTTGCGCGGCAAGTATCCTTCAATATGCCGTTTTTTGCGTATGCGCAAAGTATTTTCATAAATGAAAATTATTCAATTGCAACTTGAAGTATTTTTCGCATAGCAAACTTAATTAAATTCAATGCAATTTTCATGACTGGCGGCATATTTCCATCGAAATCCCAATGCGTGGGCGTGCAATTTAAAATTTTTCCAATTCCCTGTTGGCGTTTTCATTAATTTAAAATATGCACGCAGCGTTGATTGTGCTGAGATTTCCCGAGGTTATGCGTCAAACTGTGCTGTGCACGGCTTCGTTCATAGTTTGTTGCATGGACACGCAGCTTTCGCCGCACATACGTCACTCTGCCACTGAGGCAGAAATATTCTGCCTACTTACTGCATAGTTTCATTCGAAATTGCGACAGATGTGTTGTCGATTTCGAAGTGCGGTAATTGTGTGGGCGTGTGTGGGTAGCTCTTATGAACGACGTACAACGACAGCCGACAAGGACATTCTGATGGTTTCGGTTATGCATTTATTAATTTGGTAGTGCCGCAAGCGGTTTCTTGAAACTTTTGACGGATGCACGAGGTGGCTGCCGTTTATTGCGTTCAAAAATTATGTCTAATGAGATTTTGCGATATATTTATTTAGTAATGTGAATAAGTAAGTGAATTGTTGACGATGTCAGCTTAACACTTTCGATCTAAGAGCACACATGGAAGAGTTGCTTAGAAGAGCTTAGAAAGTTTGAGGAAGTAGAAGCAAAATGCTGACTTTAAGTTAAGTGGGTAAGAAGGTAGAAGAAGATGATCCGAGAGGAGCTCATATGGGCCATAGAGGTCCATTGTGATACTACAGAAATTTGGTGAATCTAAAACTGACCTGAATACTCGTCACTAGTTGATTTGTAAATACTTAGTTCTAGTCGATTTTAGTCGAGTGTTTGCTCTCTAAATTTTGAATTAAAACAAGTTGTCTTTTATTTCAAATATTTATAATTTCAGCCATTTTCCAACTTCAAATCGACTGTAAATCACGTTAAAATGTCTCAAAAAAATAAAAAGTCTTAAATGTTATTGTACTCAATTCTAGAAAACCTTTTCAGGGCTAATAGATATATTTGAGCCGAAAAAACTGTTTAAGGCTCAAACAGGATTCGAGTATCGAATTTTAGTCATATTCCACCTTCAAATCGACAAAATATCTCCAAAAAAATATAAAAATGTTATTCTAAATTGTAATATACTCAATTCTGGAAAACCTTGAATAGAATTCGAGTATCGAATATTTATAATTTCAGCCATTTTTGATCTTCAAATCGACTGTAAATCAAGTTAAAATGTCTCAAAAGACAGTCGGAAATATTTATATTCTCAATTCCAAAAATAAAAAAATCGAGTGTAAAAAATTTATAATTTGAGCCGGAATAACTCTTTAAGTTTAAGTTAAGTTTAAAGTTAAGTTTAACTTTTTAAACTTTTAACTTATTTTTTTTTTAATTTTTTAACTTTTTTAAAACTTTTTTTCTTTAAACTTTTTTTTAAAACTTTTCAAATCGACTGTAAATCACGTTAAAATATCTCAAAAAAATAAAAATAAAAGTCTAAATGTTAATATACTCAATTCTAGAAAACCTTTTTAGGGCTCGAACAGGATTCGAGTCTCGAATATTTCTAATTTCAGATATTTTCCATCTTCAAATCAACAGTAATTCACGTTAAAATGTCTAAAAACAGTCTTAAATGTTTATATACTTAATTCTAGAAAACCTTTCTCGTGCTTGAGCAGGATTCGAGTCTCGAATATTTATACTTTCAAATTACGCTAAAATGTCTCACAAAAAAAAAAGAAATAGTCCTAAATGTTAATCTACTTAATTCTAGAAAACCTTCTCAGGTCTCAAACAGGATTCAAGGAAAGGCTCAAACCTTTTGGGGAATTTTTTAATTGTCTTAAATGTTTATATACTTAATTCTAGAAAACCTTGTTCGTGCTTGAGCAGGATTCGAGTATCGAATATTTATAATTTCAAATTACGCTAAAATGTGTCAAAAAAAAAAAAAGAAATAGTCCTAAAAGTTAATCTACTTAATTCTAGAAAACCTTCTTAGGTTTCAAACAGGATTCAAGGTAAAGGCCTTTTGGGAAATTTTTTAATTGTCCACACTAGCACCCTGACAGATCACTGCTGCAACTACTCCTCAATGAGACTTCGCCTGGCATCGCTAACGACCCAATAGGGTATGACCGCCAGTGTAACCTAACCAAAATCTAGAAAAGACCAGACAATTTCCATGAAAATTCAAAACTGTGACGTCATCTTCCAGACAGAATGAATAACAGATGTTTTCTAACTACTCTACAGTATTACTTGGTGAAACTAGAAAAAAGGACATGGAGTTTTAGACTAACTTTATCAGGCAAAGTGGGAGCTTTTCATATGCATAGAGTTTACGAGTTCACGCTCATAGGTTTCTTTGTTTCGTTTGTGGCTTTGTGGTTCGATTTAGTTATACATATATGACATGTGGTCGAGGTTTTTGTACCTACGACTCTCATTCTTCGAGTCAAGACGTCCTTGGTAAACCCCTTTACAAATATTTTGAACAACTTTTGACGCTGCAAAAAAAAAAAGGTTCTTTTCTTAACTATAAAATGCTACAAAATATTCACTCGACCTCTGACACCTCAACGACACCTGCGAGTCTCGAAAACGCTGCAGCTACTGAAAAATTCATGAACCGCAACGTGCACAACTTTATAGACTTTGCATAGAAACGATACCCTTACACAGCCACTCCCCTTCCTCTATTGCTCTCTCTCTCTCTCTGTGTGTATGGGCTGTGAGTTTTGCTGCAAATTTTACTACAATAGCACACCTTCAGCGTCCTATTTATATATGTACAGCAATGTTGATGTTCGTATGCGTCCCCATAATTTGTCGGTGCCTTTGCATAGACAAACATTGCGGCCGCGCCAAGAAACACTTTTACCTTCCTGCACGAGTGACTATCTACTTGTATGTGCCAGCACGAGGGGAAGTGTCGGCGCTGGCGTTGGTGAAAATCAAAGAAATGTTTCATTTACTACTTTACAAATCTCCAGAGATGTCGTTTCGTCTGCGTGTGTGTCGGATGGGAAAAGTGGATTTGTTGTTGTTTTCTTTTTAACAGGACATGGAATTTTGAGCAGACAAATGATGTGGTGGTTGACGCATGAGTACACCGGCGCACAGCGTCTGCGGTACCGATTTAATAGACACGACTGCCGGCTGTCTAACTGACAGTCAGCGGAAATACCACAAGGCGTAATTTTCTGTGCAGCTGTATGGATTTGAGGGGAATGCAGTTTAGGGAAATAAAAGTAAAAAGCAGTTGAAATGGCTGACGGCACGTGCACGCGGATTGAATTAGCGGTGAGCTGAGCTGAGGTGTGGTATGATGTTTATTAAAATGGAATTCAACTGGGATGAACTAACTTTTTAAAAGCAAAGTGAAAGGGGATGCGACTTAAATAGGACAGAATATAACCTATAAAATTTATATATATATGGCATGAAAGAAATCCTAATGTGCGAAACCATGACAAGGCAGGCAACACTATGGATTGACGAGTAGACCAAAGGGAGGTGGCAGTTGGGACATGATATAAGATACTGAAGATATAAAGTAAGTATTAGGATAGAAATAGGGAAAGGTACAGGAAAAGAAATAGAACAAATTTACACCAAAATCGGGACACTTTAAAACTCCTGTACGGTTGGTGGCATACGGAAGAAAAAATTAGAAATAAATCTTGACTTTATCATACCTGAGTGAAGCCATGTCAAGTGGGACCCCCAAAAATTCACGAAATCACCGATTTTTGAAATAACTGTCTTAATTTGTAGCGGGTATGATGCTGACGACTTGGCATTATTATTTCGTTAAAATTCAATTTATTGTTAATGTTATAAACAATCAAACTTTTTAGCCAAAAAAAATTTCTTAATTTTTTTCTCAAAAACTATCTTTTTTTTTTAAAAGATGACCACGCGAATTTATAATTAACTGTTGAGGCTATCTATTACAATTTTTTTTCACGCCCAATTAGTTTAAAAAATAACTTTTGCATTAATTTTTTATAAACAATTAAGTTTTCTATAGTCTTCTTCACGCTGCAAAAAAATAAAAAAAATGTCATCATATGCGGAAAACATTCCCCTTTATTTCAGCGTTCACAGAAGTTTGTCGGTCTGCGCCGTTTTTCAAATATAAATTTTTTTATCTCCCGCGGCGTGCGCTCTCTAGGCGCAAATAAATATAAAATATAAATATAAAATAAAAAAAATATAAAAAATAATATATGTATATATATCAAATGAAAGAGAAAATGCTCAAGAATTTAAATAAAATTAATTTTATATCTATTTGTAAAAAAAGGATATGAAAAAGGTCCTTTGAAAACTTTAATTCTTTATATCCTTCAAAATTTACATCGAATTTTCTTGAAAGGTAAGTATGTTAAAACCCCAAATCTCCTTGATCACGTGTAAAAATTGCATTACTCTAACTTTATTAGTTCGAAAGTTATTAAAAAAAGGCGGAAGCTGCAAGTCTAATGAAGTACAAAAATTCTAATTTATTTGAGTATCAGTATTTTAAATAATAAAAAGATACAAAATCAATGAAACGAGAATAATGAAATTTTGACACGTGATCAAGGAGATTTGGGGTTTTAACATACTTACCTTTCAAGAAAATTCGATGTAAATTTTGAAGGATATAAAGAATTAAAGTTTTCAAAGGACCTTTTTCATATCCTTTTTTTACAAATAGATATAAAATTAATTTTATTTAAATTCTTGAGCATTTTCTCTTTCATTTGATATATATACATATATTATTTTTTATATTTTTTTTATTTTATATTTATATTATATTTATTTGCGCCTAGAGAGCGCACGCCGCGGGAGATAAAAAAATTAATATTTGAAAAACGGCGCAGACCGACAAACTTCTGTGAACGCTGAAATAAAGGGGAACGTTTTCCGCATATGATGACATTTTTTTTATTTTTTTGCAGCGTGAAGAAGACTATAGAAAACTTAATTGTTTATAAAAAATTAATGCAAAAGTTATTTTTTAAACTAATTGGGCGTGAAAAAAAATTGTAATAGATAGCCTCAACAGTTAATTATAAATTCGCGTGGTCATCTTTTAAAAAAAAAAATAGTTTTTGAGAAAAAAATTAAGAAATTTTTTTTGGCTAAAAAGTTTGATTGTTTATAACATTAACAATAAATTGAATTTTAACGAAATAATAATGCCAAGTCGTCAGCATCATACCCGCTACAAATTAAGACAGTTATTTCAAAAATCGGTGATTTCGTGAATTTTTGGGGGTCCCACTTGACATGGCTTCACTCACCTTAAAGACCGAAGAGTCGAAATAAATTGTTAAAAAAAATTCTATATTACTTCGTTTAATTTTTATTTCAGAAAAAAAGTGTCCCGATTTTGGTGTGCACACCCTTTAGGTATAGGGATATGAAAAACGTAGGGATATGAAAACGGGTAGAGATGGATATATGCGGATAGTGCTAGTGATTGAGAGAGATCATAACAGCGAAAGAGATAAAGATAGGTATGGAGATTAGGACGTTGATGCGAATGCGAATAACGACAAACCTAAACATAGTGATAGAGTTATAAAAAGGGAGTAGAATGGGAAAGAAGATAGGATGGAGATAGAGATACGATAGAGACAAATAGGATTATGCCTGGAATAGAGGTAAAGATGGACATAGAAAAAACTAAAAAGATTAAGATAAGTGTGTGAGTAAGGATTGATTTAGAGAGAGGGAGACGGAAAATGCTAGGGCTAGAGTTAGGGTTAGAGATACAGATAGATAGATACAAGAAACATCTTTATAGTACCGATAAGGATAGGTATGAGGAGTGGGATGTTGGTAACGATGCTTATACGGTCAGTTCTGAATGGTGAAAAAGATAGGCATCTTTTTTTTAAACTCGAACAAACGCGCAGGGGATGACCCCTATTAATGCGAAGCATTGCGTTGATGATATATAGAGAGCAATATGAGATACAGTGATAGAGTAGTTAAACATGGGATCTTGGTGAGGGTGTAGATAGGGTGAATAGGAGGAGGAGAAATAGAGATCGAGTTGTAAAAAGAAAATAGAATCGCGAAAGAGATACGAATACTTAGTACGGGACATAGGGATATTCCAGGCAACTGTAGATCAGACGAATTCACTCGGCATGGTAGAGCTGAGCAGTTATATCAAAACATGACAGCGCTTGGTGTCCCTCTCTGAACCTGGAAGCTTCGTACCCATACGAACTCTATACACGCGATGCTAATTTAAGATGGGCTGAAGGGAACACAGGTTTCCTTACACGCCAAATTTGGCGAACCTTATACCTTCGACATTCTAAGGAACTTCTCTCACTAAACAGAGCCTAAATCAGAATCATGTTCGGTGTTCTAATGGGTCACCGCTTAGTTGGCACCCACGCAAAAAGACTGGGACTATTTTCAAATGACTTCTGTTGCAGCTGTATGAACGAGGAAAAGGAGAAAAACATACTTCACATATTATGCATCTGTCCTACTTTATCGAGAAGAAGGATGACCTTTTTAGGCAAGTTTTCCTTCGATAGTCTAAGTGATCTAACTGATAAGACTATTTGGTGTCTACTAAGCTTTGTAAGAGGCTCCAATTGGTTCAATGAGTGAGCGGTTTTGGCCTGACGACATATGGTATCACACTAACCTATCTAGTAAATGGATTATAATGGATCTTAGAAAACAAATACAAGTTGAGAAAAAGATAAGGATGGATGAGGATGGAGATAAGGACAGGGATGCTGCTAAGGCCAAGGCTACAGATAGCTACAGTTAGAATATATAGCACATATTTAAGAAACATTTTAAGATAGGTATGAGAATTGGGATGGGGATGAGGATGCTGAAACGTTCAGATTCCTGAAGATAAGGAATATAGTTATGAATAGAGTTGCGAATGGCGAAAGAGACATGAATAGGACAGAGAGTAGGACATGGCGGAAAACATAAGAATAGATATGGGGATGAGGATGGACATAGGCATAGGCTAAGTGACAAGGCTAGGCTAGGGTTAGAGATGCAGATAGATATGGATATAAGAAACATATATAAGGAAAGTCTTCTTTATACCGAGTTAAGAATAGTAAAAATATGGAGAAAGTTGATAATACCGGAAGAGATACGGATATGTAGGTAAGGAGATTGGGATGTTGATGGGGATGCTGATATTTCTAAGGATGGCCAAGAAGTTAAGAATATGATAGCCCTTGGGACAGACCTAAGGATATTCTTATAGTAGACATATACATTTATAGCTAAAAATATATGTATAGGTATGGGGTTAGGGATGCTTAAAGTAATAAGAAAAGTGGAAAAACTGAGACCAGAGCGAGAGCTAAGAAATATACATAAGAAACCTCTTGGATATACCAATTTAGGAATGGTTACAAACGTTAAGATAACAGTTCGAGCAAGCTACTTGAAAAAGGTAAACAACAAACATTTCTGCACCAAATTTAGGTAATGGTGGCTGCCTCTGTAAGAGACACACTCGGAAGTCTATTAAGAGGCCCATTGTGATACCACATATTGCACCCATTTTTAAAATGTGTATGGAACACTGTTTCACACATTTCAAGAGAATGGGGAAAGGGCGGGTGAGGGGACCTGCAGTTTAACGCCGAGCCCGATCGGCGTTTGGCAGTTTTTCTTTCACACTTGGAGGTTTTGCTGTTGTTTGCCAAGAGCACATTTGTGCGATTCTTGTAATTCTCATCTGCTTCATGTGTATAGCGATAGAAGTAGTTGCGCGTTTCACCAGCTCCAGCTCGAGGACTCGAACATAGGCCTCAGGTGTGAAAAGCCTGCGAAAGCCAGAAATGCCGGCTGCATGAAACAAAACCTTTTTTATTTTCTCTTCTTTCTATTCTCCCTATTCTATAACTCCCTATTCGACAGTAATTCGTTTTAGTTTTCGAACATAGTCTGACATGACATGATTTCAAACACATTTTTATTTCTTACCTTATCGGCTGTCCAAGCTTAGAGATTGTCCACTAATCGCCCTCATCAACGCACAAGTCAAAACCTTAAAAAGCTTTATCGTAATTCTGTCAACAAGTCTCTTCTCATTCTTTTGTAATATTTTTTCCATACATGTGTTTCTACGTTTACGAAATGGGGTTCGTCTCCCCGCAGAGCTCCCATAAAACTGTCGCTTCACACTCATCAATTTATTATCAAGCACTTAGGATCAACACAACAGCAATTCCATCGAGGCTTATTACAAGGCAACACTGTGTAATGCACAAAGGAAAAAACCGAAAGCCGAATGTTCTACAATGCCCGCAGCCACACTGGCAAACTCCAAAGTACACTTTCGACAAGTCATAATTTTCATAAATGCAAAGCAACAACCACCACCCTCCGGTTGTCTGTTGGGCAACCCTTCACTTTCAACTACTCCCCGAGTTCCTCTTTTCGCGCACAGACAAGTTGAAATTTTTATAGAGCGTCAAAATGATAAATTCGACGGCTGGTCTGACGCCCACTAGCACCAAAAGTACGAGCAACCAAAAAGTCAAAGAGCGCCAACAAAAAATGAAATTGTATGGAAATTAAGTGTTCGAAATGCCAGAAATCAGAGTGTGACGTTGTGTCTGACAGTGCGCCGTGCGGTGGCTGCGTATGCGAGTATGTGAGCCGAAGAAAAAGCGGCTGCATGACATTTTCATTGCGCAAATGTACACCGAAAAGTGTCTGTCTTCCGTTTCCGTCGTCTGACGCGTGTCGCTGCAGACGCCAATATAAATTTCGCTTCGCTGCGAACACACACAAGTTCGAGTATCTCAATAGGCAAAAAGTGCCTTTGGCAAAGTCGAACAGACATATATTTGGGCATGTGGAGAATGTGTACATATGTGGGTGCATGTGTGTACATGTGTGAGTGTGTTGCTGACACTTAAGGGTGCTATTATATTTTCATTTCATATTTGCCTACAATGCCCATGAAATTGTTTTCGTTTTTTGTATGCGCGCCCTTGGACCTGCTATTGTTGTTTGTTGTTGTTGTTGCAATTTGTGTTGCTGTTATTATTATTGCATTGTTTTAGGCGTATTCGGGACAAGTGGGAAGAGACAGTGCGGTTGTGTGTGTGTGTGTGTAGTGAACGAAAAGGGTGTGTTGCAAAAGTTTTCATCAGCATTGTTGTTGCTATTTTAGTTGTTGGTACTTAGTAGTGCTATGCGGCTTGGACAAGGGTATAGTTTTTTTGGGGGTAAAACCGGCAGCGAGGAGGACACAAAATGCGTTGCCTATACCGGAACTTGCCGTTTAAATGTATAAATTTTAATAAAACTAACGAGTCCAATGAAAAAGGACCTTCACACTTCCACATTCTACCAGTGGGACAGGGGATGTTTTTGGCATTGTTGAAGGTGTTTTGCTAAAGTGAAAAGTTTTTGTTTTATTTAACTGAAAAGTTTCTCACTTGCAAGTTTGGTGCTGATTGTGATTTTGTGAATATTTGCTTTTTATGGTTTTTTTTTCTTGCACTTTATGGCTATTTTTGGTTATTGCGGGTTTGCAAATTTTTTCAATGTGATAAAGGAAATGTTTGTTGAATTTGATACAAATTTAATAAAGCTTTGAAACTTTTACAAAAGATTGATTTTCATATTAAAAACATTTCTGAATGATTCTTATAAATTTTTTATTACATACTAACAGGGAACCGCGACTATGTACGCAAGTTTGAAGTCAATGGGTCCAATAAATCAAGTTCTTTTTAACCCTTTGTTGATTCCGTCAGATTTTTATGAAAAAATACTTGTCTAATTATATCTCATTTGAAGTGCTTTCAACACATTTGAAGTCAATTGGCGCGTTAGGTCATGTTTTCCCCACACAAATTCTTAACCCTTCGTTGACCCCGTAAGATTTTGATTTTTCGTAAAAATAAAAAACACGTATAAAATTATTTCTCACTAAAAGTACTTTCACCAAATTTTAAGTCAATAGGTCCATAAAATCTTGTTTCTACATATAAATTTCTAACCCATTGTTGACCCTGTTAAATTTTGGTTTTCGAAAAAATTAAACAAACGTATTGAATTATAATATAAATATAAATAAATATTTCTCATGTTAAGTGCTTTTATTAAGTTTGAAGTCAAAAGGCGTAAAAAATCATGTTTCTTCATACAAACTTTTAACACTTGGTTCACCCCGTTACATTTTAATTTTCAAAAAAATTAGAAACACGTTTAGAATTTTATCTCACTTAGAGTACAATCACGAAGTTTAAAGTCAAGACTAAGAACTAAGGACTAAGGACTAAGGACTAAGGACTAAGGACTTAGGACTAAGGACTAAGGATTAAGGACTAAGGACTAAGGACTAAGGACTAAGGACTAAGGACTAAGGACTAAGGACTAAGGACTAAGGACTAAGGACTGAGGACTAAGGACTAAGGACTAAGGACTAAGGACTAAGGACTAAGGACTAAGGACTAAGGACTAAGGACTAAGACTAAGACTTAGACTAAGACTAAGACTAAGACTAAGACTAAGACTAAGACTAAGACTAAGACTAAGACTAAGACTAAGACTTAGACTAAGACTTAGACTAAGACTTAGACTAAGACTAAGACTAAGACTAAGACTAAGACTAAGACTAAGACTAAGACTAAGACTAAGACTAAGACTAAGACTAAGACTAAGACTAAGACTAAGACTAAGACTAAGACTAAGACTAAGACTAAGACTAAGACTAAGACTAAGACTAAGACTAAGACTAAGACTAAGACTAAGACTAAGACTAAGACTAAGACTAAGACTAAGACTAAGACTAAGACTAAGACTAAGACTAAGACTCAGACTAAGACTAAGACTAAGACTAAGACTAAGACTAAGACTAAGACTAAGACTAAGACTAAGACTAAGACTAAGACTAAGACTAAGACTAAGACTAAGACTAAGACTAAGACTAAGACTAAGACTAAGACTAAGACTAAGACTAAGACTAAGACTAAGACTAAGACTAAGACTAAGGACTAAGAACTAAGAACTAAGAACTAAGAACTAAAAACTAAGGACTAAGGACTAAGGACTGAGGACTAAGGACTAAGGACTAAGGATTAAGGACTAAGGACTAAGGACTTAGACTAAGACTTTGACTAAGACTAAGACTTAGACTAAGACTAAGACTAAGACTAAGACTAAGACTACGACTAAGACTAAGACTAAGACTAAGACTAAGACTAAGACTAAGATTAAGACTAAGACTAAGACTAAGACTAAGACTAAGACTAAGACTAAGACTAAGACTAAGACTAAGACTAAGACTAAGACTAAGACTAAGACTAAGACTAAGACTAAGACTAAGACTAAGACTAAGACTAAGACTAAGACTAAGACTAAGACTAAGATTAAGACTAAGACTAAGACTAAGACTAAGACTAAGACTAAGACTAAGACAAAGACAAAGACAAAGACAAAGACAAAGACAAAGACAAAGACAAAGACAAAGACAAAGACAAAGACAAAGACAAAGACAAAGACAAAGACAAAGACAAAGACAAAGACAAAGACAAAGACAAAGACAAAGACAAAGACAAAGACAAAGACAAAGACAAAGACAAAGACAAAGACAAAGACAAAGACAAAGACAAAGACAAAGACAAAGACAAAGACAAAGACAAAGACAAAGACAAAGACAAAGACAAAGACAAAGACAAAGACAAAGACAAAGACAAAGACAAAGACAAAGACAAAGACAAAGACAAAGACAAAGACAAAGACTAAGACTAAGACTAAGACTAAGACTAAGACTAAGACTAAGACTAAGACTAAGACTAAGACTAAGACTAAGACTAAGACTAAGACGAAGACGAAGACTAAGACTAAGACTAAGACTAAGACTAAGACTAAGACTAAGACTAAGACTAAGACTAAGACTAAGACTAAGACTAAGACTAAGACTAAGACTAAGACTAAGACTAAGACTAAGATTAAGACTAAGACTAAGACTAAGACTAAGACTAAGACTAAGACTAAGACAAAGACAAAGACAAAGACAAAGACAAAGACAAAGACAAAGACAAAGACAAAGACAAAGACAAAGACAAAGACAAAGACAAAGACAAAGACAAAGACAAAGACAAAGACAAAGACAAAGACAAAGACAAAGACAAAGACAAAGACAAAGACAAAGACAAAGACAAAGACAAAGACAAAGACAAAGACAAAGACAAAGACAAAGACAAAGACAAAGACAAAGACAAAGACAAAGACAAAGACAAAGACAAAGACAAAGACAAAGACAAAGACAAAGACAAAGACAAAGACAAAGACAAAGACAAAGACAAAGACAAAGACAAAGACAAAGACAAAGACAAAGACAAAGACAAAGACAAAGACAAAGACAAAGACAAAGACAAAGACAAAGACAAAGACAAAGACTAAGACTAAGACTAAGACTAAGACTAAGACTAAGACTAAGACTAAGACTAAGACTAAGACTAAGACTAAGACTAAGACTAAGACTAAGACTAAGACTAAGACTAAGACTAAGACTAAGACTAAGACTAAGACTAAGACTAAGACTAAGACTAAGACTAAGACTAAGACTAAGACGAAGACTAAGACTAAGACTAAGACTAAGACTAAGACTAAGACTAAGACTAAGACTAAGACTAAGACTAAGACTAAGACTAAGACTAAGACTAAGACTAAGACTAAGACTAAGACTAAGACTAAGACTAAGACGAAGACGAAGACTAAGACTAAGACTAAGACTAAGACTAAGACGAAGACGAAGACTAAGACTAAGACTAAGACTAAGACTAAGACTAAGACTAAGACTAAGACTAAGACTAAGACTAAGACTAAGACTAAGACTAAGACTAAGACTAAGACTAAGACTAAGACTAAGACTAAGACTAAGACTAAGACTAAGACTAAGACTAAGACTAAGACTAAGACTAAGACTAAGACTAAGACTAAGACTAAGACTAAGACTAAGACTAAGACTAAGACTAAGACTAAGACTAAGACTAAGACTAAGACTAAGACTAAGACTAAGACTAAGACTAAGACTAAGACTAAGACTTAGGACTAAGGACTAAGGACTAAGACTAAGGACTAAGGACTAAAATGCTTGTAAAATATGAATTTATAGATTTATCGTAAAAATAATACCCTTAAAACTCTTCGGCATTCTTTCTTAGTCTCTCCTCCCTCTGTACCTCGATTGTCGTCCACTCATTGGTTCTTATCTACCTTCCCTCATGGACGTATTCCTACCTTTCTTCCCACCTAGGACCTTACGACAGTAAACTTGCTAATTATTAAAATTGAAAGTGTTTTTTCAAATACAAACTCTTAACCCATCGTTGACCCGTCAGATTTCAATGAAGTGCTTTCACCAAGTTTGAAGTCAAAAGGCTTAAAAAATCATATCTTTTCATACAAACTTTTAACTCTTGGTTCACCCTTTTAAGTTTTGATTTAAAATGAAATTAGAAACACGTGACAAATTATTTTTGATTTTAAGAGTTTTCATCAACTTTGAAGTCAATAGGCCATTTGGTTCAGGGTTTTTTTCATAGTCTTTTCGTTTACGAACCTTAACCCTTGGTTGACCCGTTGAATATTGATTTTCAAAATATTGAAAAAGACGTGTCGAATTATTTTTGATTTGGAGAATTTTAACCAAGTTTGAAATCAATAGGCCTTCTTCTTCATACAACACCTCAACCCTTGTTTAGCCCTTTTAGACGCCGAATAACAAAAAATTCCGTCTTAGCGGAGGTTCAGTTTTCAAGATATACCTACAGTTCAAATTTCATGTTTGTAGCTTTAGCAGTTCGAGTTAGGCGATGATGAATCAGTCAGTCAGTAAGTCAGGACAAACAATTCTTTATATAAAGATCGATGAGTTGACTATTGGTGAAAAACATGACGAAGCAAAACTAATCGAAAACCTTAATCCAACTCTGAAAACAGTTCGCAAACAATGAACACCAAGTCAAATGTCTGGTATACCGATCGGAGCTAATGCCACGACAAGTCGATTTCAGTTTCCTTGTCAAGTCAGCTTTGCAGTAGTTTTCCTCTATGAGAACCCAAAACCATCCCCCATAACTTCATTTAATGGCAGCCGAAACCGAACCACATTATTTTCCACTTAAACGTGCTAAAGTTTATGTAAATTTCCTCATTCCGAGCTAAATAAGCAACGCGAAGAGGCGGGTAGGCGTCTCTCCGCACACGCAAAATTAAACCACATCCAGCCGAAAATGATGGCAGAAGTCGTTGAAGGGGGCGAAAGTAAAATCACCGAACTTGAACCGCAATTTTTGCCAAAATTTTATTTGTGCAGCAACCCTCATGAATATTTAAGCATAACTCTTAGTCACGAAGATGTGCCAAAGCGGGCGCTGGGCATGAAAACTACACACACACACACACACACATTCGAACAGCTGCTCTGCGTGCCACGAGCCAAAGGTAAAACCATAAAATGTCAAAACAAAAAACACAAAAACGCCGGCACACAGCGAGACAAAGAAATGGACTAGTATCGACGCACGCTGAGGGCTAACGTCAGTGTTGCTAAATTATGCAGCAGCGGCAACAGACGTTAAGGTGACCGGATTGCAGTGAAAAGCATGCAAAGACTTTAATCATTGACTGTCAGCACAGCAATGACTGACTGTGTCAGCAATAGTGTCGCCTATGGTCACCTTAGACGCTCAGCGCAAAGTACAATAAGTGCAACACTCCGCTTTGTTTTGAGTTGTGTGTGTAAATGTTGGTACGCGCTCGCTGTGCAACTTTGTGTTTAATTCCAAAGCGCGAGCGTGTGGCAGTGCGTTTGTTTTCGTCCAGGATGACATCAAACGCAGCGTTGCGCTCATTTCCCGCGGGACGACATTTACTGCGCCAGCGCCGAAGCCGAAAATCAGCGAACCAGCACAGACACTGCGTTGCGTTGCGCCACGTACGCTGCACCCGTGCGCCGTTTCCACCCCGCCGTCGCCAGCGCTTACTCAAAGTGAATTGTGCGTTGGCCATACATTTTACATTTTTAATAGATTGGGTGGTATTTAGGACACTTGCCGGTTGGCGCAGCCACGAGGCGTGAAAGGTATGTCTGGATTTGTGGTGTGGCGGCGGTGCGCAGCGGTTAGGGCGACACTCGTTTGATGCGCAAGCGAGGCGGTTGTCTTGGATGGACTGCAGCCCAGGGGATGCATTATTCCTTATGTGCTTTGCCGGCGCATAAATAAACTGCAAGACACAACAAGTACGCGTGCAGTGGTGCGAGACTCGAAGCGAATTGGCAACGAACTGAAAATGCCAGAAATATGTAATTCGGCTAAGCGCCTGTCGGCAATGCACTCTTGTGTCTATTGACTTCTTTGGCTGACTTTCCCTTTTTTTTAATTTTTTTTTTTTTGCTCTTTACGTTAACGCGTGCAGTTTTATTGAAAAATGCCAGTGTGCATTTTTGGCCTTTGGGAATGGCCGAAACTAGCAAAGTGCGTGCTCAATAAATTCCTATAATTAATTATTTAGTTTGCAATCTGAGCGAAAGGACTTCATTGATTTAATTAGGTTTAAAAGAAGAAGGCAAATTAATCATTAAGAATGAACTGCAAACAATAATTTCTAAATACTTTTTCAACAAAATTGTATTCCAACAAAACCCTTTTTTTTTTAATTTTTTCGAATATTTTTTCAATGCAAACCGAAATATTTATAAAAAAATTAAAATTTTTCCATTTGAAAATCAAAAACCGTGCTCATTGATAGTTAATTCTAATTAATTGATAATTTTCAATGGAAGTTATAACTTAATCCCTTAACTATTTAATTTTTCCAACTTCCTGACAATTGCTTTTAATTGTTAAATTTTTTAATAGTCTTTTTTGGTTAAAAATAAAAATTAAATAAAGAAATAAAAAATATCCGAAAATTTGTTTGTGCTTAAAATTAAAAATCATTGGTTAATTGAAGGTTTTCGATGACAATTAGATATTAATAGTTAATTATTACTTACTACCTTTTTCAATTTTTGTTTAAATAATTTTTTCAAATAATTTTTCAATGAAAATTGAAATATTCATAAAAAGTTTACAATTTTTCCATTTGAAAATTAAAAACCAAGTCATTGATAGTTAATTTTAATTAATTGATAATTTTCAATAAAACTTATAACTGATCAATTCAATTTTCGATTTCGATTCAATTTTTTCAATTTCCTGACAATTGCTTCTAAATAGTTTTTCGATTAAAATCAAAATATTCCAGAAATTTTTCCTGAAAGTCAAAAATCATTCATTAATTAATAGTTTTCGATGGCAACTAAAACTTAGTTACTGAAGGTTTTTCATTTTTTCGATTAAAATCAAAATTTCATAAAATGTTTCCACTTGAAATTAAAACAAAAACAAAAAACAAAATTAGTTAATTGAAATTAGTTTCTAGTTTTCAATGGCAATTACAACTGAATCACTAAACTTTTTAATTTTTTTGGGTTTCTTAGCTTTTTCCATTTTTTCGTTTTTATAATAATTATTTTTAAATAGTTGTTCGATTAAAATAAAACTAATCAATAACATTTTTCTATTAAAATTCAATTATTATTCATTAATTAATAGTTTTTTGATGATAATTGCAACTTATCAAGTTTTCCATTTTTTTTTGATCAAAATATTCATAAAATTTTTCCATTTGAAAATTAAAAAATTAAAAAATAATTCAAAATTTTCAAAATTAATTCATAGTTTTCAATGCCAATTACGACTTCATCACGAATTTTTTGGATTTCATAACATTTTTCTTCTTCTATTTTCACGTTTTTATATTAATTATATTTCGATTTATTTAAAAATATTCCATAAAATTTTTCTGTTTATTAATAGTTTAATTTAATTTAGTAATTAATATTTATTAGTTAATAGTTTTTGATGGTTATTAAAACTTAATCACTAATATTTTCCATTATTTTTGATTAATTATTCATCAAATTTTCCATTTTTTCTATCAACATATTCGTAAAATTTTTCTATTTCAAAATCAAAATGGTATGAAAATAATTTAAAGTTAATTGTAATTAATTGATAGTTTTCAATGGCAATTTCAACCTAATCTTTCAATTCTTTTAATTTTTTCGACTTCATAACAACTATTTTTTAATAGTTTTTTGATTAAAATCAATATATTTGAACAGTTTTTTCTGTTAAAAATCAAATATTTCAATAATTTTTCGACTAAAATCAAAATATTTACAAACTATTTTCTTTTGAAAATCAAAAACAATTCATTAATTAATAGTTAATAAATGTTTTTCTCTTTTTCGATGTCGTAACAACTATTTTTGAATAGTTTTTAGTTTTTATTTTTTAAATCAAAAAATTTTATACGTTTTTGCTATAAAAAATCAGATATTTTCTAGAATATCGAGAATAGTTTCTCGATTAAAAAGAAAATATTCACAAACTATAATATTTTCTCTTGAAAATTAAAAACCACTCATTAACTAATAGTTAAAACATTTTTCCTTTCATCGATTACAGTAAAAAAAAAATTCCCACATATAAAAATACGAAGATTGCAGTTATTGAGTTTCAAGAAATCTCAAAAATATCCTCAGTTATCAGTTTTAGTTTAGTTTTAGTTTAATGTAAATAGCAAGCAAAATTTCGACCTCGAATTGGGCTCAGGTGCGGCGGATATGCAATGCTTTAGCGCCTAATGTCACACTATAAATATCAAACTTTTTCTCCTCCTGACATTTCTTTCTTCCCTTTCCAATTTTTTTCTCAGTAAACTTGTTCCTTAAAACTACTTTTCCCCTTCTTGATGACTGCAATTTGTTACGGCCCCTTTGGGTAATGCAATTTACTCCAATAATGGGTCCAACTGTGACATTTTTTGGCTGCTGCATGCCACATCAATGCAGATTAATCGTTACATTTGGCATTGTTGAAACAAGTGAAAAGTGTGGCAACTTCATTTTTGCACTTTTTCACGATAAACTTGCCAAAACTGCCGTCGCCATAAAACAGCAGCAAAGAAATAGGCAAATGGCACACAGCAACTGCCAGCGGCTTCTCTTCGGTCGTTGCTGCTGTTGCAAGTGTAGGAGGCAACTTTTTGCCGCCAAGACATTAATTTAAGCCTCGATGATATTCAATTTGTGCACTTTGGAGACTTTGAAGCCTACAGAAATGGCACAACCGCATTGCCGGCCGAGTGAGCTACACTACAGAAGACTGAAAAAGGAGATAAGGATAAAAATAAAAATAGGATACAATAATAAGAAGTGACTGTGAGTCAGCTTAAGCAAGTCAAAAATTGTGTGCTTTGTGCATATAAAAAAATGAAATAAACCAACTTGTTGCTGTTGTTGTTGTTGTTATTGTTCAACAAACTTTTATTGCACAATCCTTTTGTGGCGACAGCGTACACACATTTTTCTTGCTGTAGTGTGGTTATGACCTCAAGGCGACAAGTGGCCACCATTGGTCAATCAGCTGATAGCAACTGTGATAAGTGATGAGAAAGAGGGTAGTGAAGAGGTTTTTAAACGGTCCTGGGGCTTTCAGCAGTCAACATTTTAGTACTTTATAGAAACAGAGCCTAAAGACCCAACCGTGCTAAACTTCGGTATGTAAACAATTTATAGTCTCATTCAAAAAATTTATAGTCGCAGAATTTAACAATATTTTATAGGTAACCTCCAACTAAGAAAACCCCAAAAAATCTGTGCAAAAAATTAATTAGTGTGTGTGCAAAATCGGTTCAAATTCGGCATTTCTTCACCAAAAAATTTAAACACATGTTTTCTGTTTTTTAGTCTATTGAGTTAGAAAAATCGTAAAAATTCATGGTTAACAAGAAGAATTAATTAGATTAAGAATTAATGTGCGCATTTTCGCTTTTAATGTTTCCTTAAAATTTGCAAAGCTGAGGTTTGTACTGCACATTACCGAAAACTATTTTCAATATTGAAAATCTGAAAATTGGCAAAACTTGGAAGAAAATATCTAAAATGTATGTGAAAATATGTTCCTGGATTTTTTTGTATTTTAAAAAGCATTCCTTTTTTGCCGAATAATATCACATATCTTTTGATATCTTCCGATCTCAGAAAATGATTTAATTTAAAAAGTGGTCTAAACATAAATTTTTCGACAAAATATATTTGATTCATGCCTCAAACGGAAAAATAAAAAAACCTACATCTAATAGATAATTTTTATTGCAAAACTAAAGTGAACTGGACCGAATATCTTTGAAAGCATATTTCTTTTAAAATAACCCCAAAGCACCTTTATTGATTTGTGATATGGTTCTCTTTTCTATCCTATACATTTTTAAACATTAATTATGCTTACATGAACCAGCCCAATGATCTTACGAAGTACTGTTCTAGCAATCTTTTTTGAAAATTATTGACTGACCCAACATTACAAGTTTATAATTTCTCCTCTGTCTAGTTTCTCAAATCATATTCAGCTCAGTCTAAAGTGCATAAAAAAACTACATACAACAAAGTCAAATTCTATTAAATCACTATTCACTACCAACCTTCAACATAACTTTTCCGTTCCACTATGGGTTTTCTCTCTTTTGGCTGAATGAAACTCATAAATTTTGCTTATGCCAACCAGTGTTATTTGCAATACACATACACAAGTGTGAGTTTGTGCGCGTATGTATAGATATGTATTTGTATAGATAGTTGTTGTAGTGCAGTTCCCACCAACATTTTCTATCTTCGGTCCCATCTGTTCGCCAGCTTACAATATCGATGAAATAATGAAATCCAATGGTGTCATAGTTGTTGCAATTGTTTGTTTTTTGTTTTTGTCATCTGCCTCTGTTGCTGCTTGCGTTGCTTATGCTGTCACATGTAACTGTTCAACAACCAGCAACACAAAATATTTGTTCCAACAATTCAGGTCTTTTTGCAATATCACTCAATTTCGATTGCAATACGAATTTCAATTTAATAATGGCGCAGTGAGAGATGTTTTATTTGATACCTTTCGAGCAGTGGCGGATCCAGGGGGGGGGGGGGGTTTGGGGGTTGAACCCCCCCCCCCGAAATATGTGGATCGACTATAAAACTACATACAAATTAAAAGACATTTTATAAATTTTAAGGAATTACTTTTTAAAACCCCCCCGAAATATTTGTCTGGATCCGCGCCTGCTTTCGAGTATTGTAATAAACTAGCGGTGTTCACGCTTAAAGCTTTTCATGGGCCCTTAGAAAAGAGAAGATAAAGGTTTGTGACTTTGATTTGATTTGTGACTTTGACATGCAGTAAACACAAGTAAACACTTGCTATCTATAAATAACCCTGTACAACACAACAAAAAATAACAAGGAAAAATATAATGAATACCTTAAATACCCAGAATTGTTCTCATTTATATATATTATATATAGAGCTTTCGTTTGTACGGTGACTTACAGTGAAATTTTGCGTTCAACATTTTTCCCATACACACCAACCCTCAAAAATCAAGTTTTGTAGGAGATTTTAGTACCAATTTTGAATAAGTACGAAATAAACACTTAAACACATTGTCAGTTTCGGCTAAATTCTGGCGGTCAAGTGAATTTCTGAGCTTTGATGTATTCAGAGACCTATAATAGAATTTTATGGCGAATATTTTCGTGGTACATTTTGTCCTTAAAAAGTCCTGTTTTACAGGAAATTTTTGGCATTTTAGATAAAAGGGTCAAATTGACCCACAAAAATAGTAGCTACAGGGTTAAAATGCTCCACAAAAATATTCTTCGTAGTATTTTACACCAAATTGCTGAACCCATCATATACCTAAAATTCGATGTTACATGGGTTTTGTATGCCTATTCACCATAAGAATGTGCAAAAAGGGTAAAACTTTGACCCCGCCTAAAAAAATTCAGACGTAAACTTTCAAAACGCCGATACACGTATATTTTTATTTGCCCCCTCTACCAGAATCCGTTGTCAGAAACTTGTTATTTTTCAAAAAATTTGATTTTGTTGTGCAGTGTAATTTTTGAAATAGTTAATGTGCTTTTGTCTTAAGCAGCAAATTCGTTCGAACAGGTCCATTTCTTATTTATTTATTTATATATTTTTATTATTAGAATTAAGAAGACGTAGGTAGTTACCTAAGCCAGTGTTAGAAAGTAAAATGTGTCCACTGATTTTCAAATTTTCACTTCACATTTTATGTACATTCTTGAGAGGTTTGCATGTAAGATCTTGTTCAAAAGATATCATTTTTTAAGAGCTATGAGACTATGTTACTTGAGAGATAAGGCCAAAACTACTCTGATAAATTTGAGCCACAAAACCTACAAGTTAAGCTTAAGTTGCCAGCTCTAAACTAGGTAATTTTTAAAAAATCTCTACGTTTTCAGGGACATAGCATAGAGAATCAACATCCAACGGTTAGGCTGGCTTGGACATCTTTCCGGTATGAGCGATGAAGCTCCGGAAAAAAAGCTGTTCGACGCGGTACTTGGAGATCGACGGTGATAAAAAAGAGACAGCATGAAGACGGTAGAAGACATCTTATCATCTCTTGGCCAGTTAAGTGAGTAAAATCGTTACTAAACCTTAAACTGAAATGCTGTGAGGTTATGTTATTTATAGATTTCTCTATAATATTTCTTTACCTCTAAAAAAGAGGTACAAGACTAAATATGTGCTTGGGAGGTCTACCAAAAAGATCTGCATTAATGTTTGGAATAATTCTATTCTATGATTCTAAGCTTTTAAGCAATCTGTTTTCTAGATCTTTGTGGTAGCATTTCCCAAATATTGGTGTCTGAATTTGATGACTCAATGTGATTGGTACATCACAGGCATTAATACATAATTCATAGTACAGCCTAAGACTAAATATTAGCTTTTCATGTTCAATCGGGTATATGTATGACTTAATAGATATGACCTCAGACTATACGAGCTAATAAATAGTGCAAAAATAAATTTCTTTCTAACAGCAATGGACAGCAGAGGTCATTAACAAAGAATGATTGGATGCGATTCAATGTCTGAGCGCTTTATCCGTTTGGTTCATCTAGGAGACGCAAGTTTTCCTTATAAAGAATTACATGACTGAAATCGTTTTACAAATCTTTTTACATTATAATGAGCAGAGATCCTGTCGAATCAATCTGTGTCTCTCTTTTTTAGTTGAATCTTTCCAATGATTTTTATATTTCCATAAATTTCATTATCAACCCAGAGTTGAAAGCCTCTGATGATGGAGCTGCAATTTTCTTCTGAGAGAGAAAAATATATAAATTTTATTATAGGAAACTATGAGGTAGGTAGGTTGTAGGGGCTGCCTCTGTATGAGACACACTTAGGCGTCTATATGGGTTCATTGTGATATCACAAATTCCAACCGTTTGAAAACATGTGTTACAAGACACATTTCAATCCGATAGGGAAAGGGGACCTACTTAGGAGGTAACAATGGAGATTCTTGTAATTCTCATCTCCTTCATGTGGATAGCGATAAAAGTAGACGAATGTTTCACCAGCCCAAGCTAGGAATCGAACCCAGGGCCTCCGGCATGAAAAGCCAGCGCTCTACCCTCTGGACTATCAAGCCCGTCTACAGATTTTTATAAGTACATAGAAAAATCAGGAATCAAATCATTAGTATTATGCTAAATTTTTACTTGACCATCGCCTGATTAAAATACTTAAAATAATTTATTTGTTATTTAATTTATTATTTTAAATAAATAACTTTTCACATTGATTCAACTGAACTGAATTGATTCTACGATAAATCAAATATTTTATTGCATGCAGTGAGTTTCGTTATTAGTTTTTGTGTGACCAGCTGTTGTCCCAACACGTACTTGTCGCCTACTTGGAAGTTGGTTGCCTCATTGTTTGGCACAATTGGCGCTTATTAAGTGGGTCGACTTGGGCCGTGCATGCGCCACCTACCGGCCACCAGGCAATGTGCAGCACATTGAACGGTCAACCTGTGCCCTTTTCCACCTCGTGCTGTCGCCTCCTGCAATCGTTTTTAAGTTATTGCTCTGGGCCTTGGGGGCTACGGAGGCCGCTGCTAGACTAAGGAAATAGTCACACTTCCGGAGCGAGTGTGCGTCGCGTTCGAGACAGCACTGACAGAAAGACACAGATTAAACTCCCCTGTTCCCTTATGTAATTTTTAGATTTGCCATTGTTTCGCTGCTCATCTTTCTTGGGCGCTGTTCGCCATTGTTTCTTGTCTCATTTCTTTTTTATATTTTTGCAACTACAATAAAGTGCAAATTTTATTATTATTATTTTTCTGTTCTGTTCGTGTTGAGGTGCAAATTGTATTAAGTCATTTGGCGCACCGAGTTGTTACTATTGCCGCACAAAGAACCTCACTACAAACCCTCATAACAATGGACTGTGCCCTATTTTATTTGCTCGATAAATGCTGCAATTTTGCGTACACAAATCAAATCGCTTTTGAACGCACATGAAAAGTGCAATTTTTTTCCGAATTTCTGCAATTTTTCAGATGCCGTAAATCTGTGCCGGCTACAAAAATGTGTGCTGTGGTTGGTTGTGTTTTGGGGGGGCTCAGAGAGCTGGCGGGTAGGGGTAGTAAAATCCAATTGCGACCAACGTTGTGTGTGGTTTACCTGATGCGAAAACGTAATCGTAGTTTTTGGGGCGTCGTTGCTGGCAACATATGCAAACGAGAAATATTTGTAATGGGCGAGAGGACTCGGCCTTCTAACCGCTTGGCTGCACCATGAAATCATAAAGAATGTTACAGGCGAGGAAAAGTGGCAGCAGCCGCAAAAAATATGCTGCCAGGTTGGCCGTAGCAAACCGAAATTCATATCTATATCAAAGGATTTCGAAATGAAGCGGCGGACGCGAGGCTGGCGGCGCCAAAAAGTGGCTGCCATATTTTTTGAAAAAATTATGCCACAAACGAAAGTTTTTGTCATATTTAGAACTGCTGGTGTGTGTGGGTGGGGGTGTGTAAGTGTGAGTGTGTGTTGCGGCAAAAATGGGGTAGCGGTGCGTTATTTTTTTAGGTCAAATGCTAAAAGTTGGAATTTATAGATTTGCTGGGCTCTGTATGTGAAGTGGAATGCGAGATTGCGGTGATTAGATTAGATGTTGGATTTATTTTATTTTATTTTGTTTTATTTTATTTTATTTTATTTTATTTTATTTTATTTTATTTTATTTTATTTTATTATATTTGTTTTGTATTTTATTTGTTTTGATTTGACCTGATTTGATTTGATTTGATTTTATTTTTTTTAATTTTATTTTATTTTATTTTATTTTTTAATTTTATTTTATTTTGTTTTGTTTTATTTTATTTTATTTTATTTTATTTTATTTTATTTTATTTTATTTTATTCTATTTCATTTTATTTTACATTATTTATTTGATTTCTATTACTTTATTGATTTAATTTAATTTAATGTAATTTAATTTAATTTTATTTAATTTAATCTTTTATTTTATGTTATTTAATTTAATGTTATATTATATTATTGGATTTGGTTTTAAATTCATTAAATTTAATTTTTTTTATTTATTTTATTTTATTTTTTTAATTTAATTTTATATTATTTATATAATTTTATTACATTTGTTATTTTATGTTATTTTTATTTTATTTCGTTTTATTTTAGTTTATTTCATTTAATTTTAGTTTAGTTTATTTTATTTTATTTTATTTTATTTCATTTTATTTTAATTTATTTTATTTTATTTTATTTTATTTTATTTTATTTTATTTTATTTTATTTTATTTTATTTTATTTTATTTTATTTTATTTTATTTTATTTTATTTTATTTTATTTTATTTTATTTTATTTTATTTTATTTTATTTTATTGTATTTTATTTTATTTTATTTTATTTTATTTTATTTTATTTTATTTTATTTTATTTTATTTTATTTTATTTTATTGTATTTTATTTTATTTTATTTTATTTTATTTTATTTTGTTTTATTTTTTAATTTTATTTAATTTTTTAATATTTTATTTTATTTTATGTTATTATTTATATAATTTTATTTAATTTTTTTAATTTAATTTTATTTTATTTTATATTATTATTTATATATATTAATTTTATTTTATTAAATTTTTTTATGTTATTTATTTTATTTTATTTTTTTTTTATTTTATTTTATTTTATTTTATATTATTTTATTTGATTTTGTTTTATTTAATTTTATTTAATTTTTTAATATTTTATTTTATTTTATGTTATTATTTATATAATTTTATTTAATTTATTTTATTTTATTTTATATTATTATTTATTATTAATTTTATTAATAATAATATTATTAGTAATAATATTATTAATGTATTAATTTTATTTTATTTAATTTTTTTATTTTATTTATTTTATTTTATTTTTTTTATTTTAATTTTAAAATATTAGTTTTGTTTTGTGTTTCAATCTGATAAAATTTGTATTAGTACATCGTAATGTTTTAATTATTATAATAGTTATTACCTCAAACAACTCATCACTTTGAGCACTCACCAAATTTCGTTTCCTAAGTTGATTGAAAAAAATTACACAAAATATTGCACACATTCCAACAACGGGTTAAGCCCCACAATTTCCTTCTGTTGTTGGCAACACTTTTACCTCAGATTTACAACCAAACTGGTTAACCTCTTAACAAATTACAGTAAAGCACAAACCACAGCATAAAAAAAATATTTTCGCAAAAAAAGTGAAATCTCACCAATCAGGATTTCCGACAAACTGCAGTAAAACTTACTTAACAGCTCAGCATCTTAAGCTGCTGCAACTGCTTCGGCACGGCCAATGTATGCGATGAAAAGGCATCTAGAAGCAGCAGCAACAACAACTGCCACACCACAAATGTTTTCATTGCCAGCACGAGTAGTCGTACTTGCGGTGGCAGCAACAACAACAATAACACACCCTGTAACAGCAGCAACAACAAATGCATTTCGATGCAACTTGCATCGAGCGAGCAGACGTCGAAGAAAATTGTCTTCCTGTATGAATTTCATAATTTCCTCAGCTCAGCCCGCTGCCCTCAAAAGCAACCAATTTCCTTTTTGGCTGCAGTTTGAGTTTGTTGCGGTGCTGGGTGCCCGGTGTTCGGTGTTCGGCGCTGTCTGGGCATGTGTCGGTGTCTGTGGCTGTGTATGTGTATGTGTATGTGTGCAGCTATGTGCATTCGTGTGTGTTTGTTGCACGTTTTGTGCGGTGGCAATGTTACGTCTGCTGGCGGCAAGTTTACGTTTTAGCTTGCGAGCACAAACTTTTCGTTTGCTATAAATTTTGTGCATGTGTGTGTGTTGGCGGTGAGTTTTAATTCGAGCCGAAGTTAAGCGTTGATTTCTGTTGCGAGCAATTTCAGCGCACCAAGTTGTGCATTGCTCTTGGCTGCACACACACACACACACACACACACATTCAAAGATCAGACGCACAACTAAAGTCAAACAAAATGAAAATCTAAGTAATAAAATTGAAATGTAAGAAATTCGTTATTTGTGTTTGCAGCTTAAAATCACTTTTATTCAAATGAAAAAAAATGCGGCGCACCAAAGGTAAAACTCAACGCTGCACAAATTTAAAGTCGATTCGATTAAATTCTCAGTGTTTGCTTGGCAGCTCTCAACCCTCCGTTCTTGTCTGCTGCTACCCTGCGCGCGGTTTGCTACACATTTGCTGATGTCATCAAGGAACCCAAATTTTTAAGATGACCTAATCCTGTCTGGCACTAACAAGCCAAGGCGAGTAGGTATGCGACAGTCTGGCTGAGGTCCTTGCCGGCGCAACCCTTCTTCTTCTCTCACTTCACAGTCGAGCTTAGCATTTACGAGTGTGAGTTTTTATTTTTTTTTTGTATTTTTACGATTTTTATCAAAACTCTTACTTTCGGTGGAAAATGATATACAAAAACACAATAGAATACTTGTACATAAACAGCTGGATACATGGATGCACATATGTAAGTGCATACAGGGGCGCTCGAATGCTCTAAGGGCCCGTCGTTTGCTGTGAATTAAAAATTAAAAAAATGAACTCAGAAGCATACAAAAACTGTACATTTCACACCGGGAAAAATTCATATGTGCGTGAAACTAGAAACCAATTATAGTAATACTGCGTACTCAGTTTTTTATTTCTACATCCGTTGTTCTTTTAAAAGGACAACATTTAAAAATTTTGAAGGGGATAAAAAATATGAAAAATACTTAACCTCGCTCGAATATGGCGATATGTATATCAAATGAAAGAGGAAAGGCTCAAGAATTTAAATAAAATTAATTTTTTATCTATTAGTAAAAAAAGGATATGAAAAAGGTCCTTTAAAAATGTTAATCCTTTATATCCTTGAAAATTTACATCGAATTTTCTTGAAAAGTAAGTATGTTAAAACCCCAAATCTCCCTGATCACGTGTCAATATTTCATTACTCTAACTTTATTAGTTCGAAAGTTATTGAAAAAAAGGCGGAAGCTGCAATTGTAATGAAGTACAAAAATTCTAATTTATTTGAGTATCAGTATTTTAAATAATAAAAAGATACAAAACCAATGAAGCGAGAATAATGAAATTTTGATTAGTATTTTTTATATTTTTTATATTTTTTTTATTTTTAATCCCCTTCAAAATGTTGAAATCCTTTTAAAAGGACAAGGAATGTAGAAATAAAAAACTGAGTACGCAGTATTACTATGTTTGGTCTCTAGTTTCACGCCCATATGGATTTTTTCCGGTGTGAATAATGTTTTTAATTTTTGTCGCACGGTGTTATCTACCCAATACTAAATATTATTATATTAGCTAGAAAACTGAATTTTTATCTCAACATCTCTAAATTTATAACAACAATATTGTTGTTATAAATTGTTAGGAGTGGGAGTGTGAATGGACGCAGACACATAGACATTGCTATCCATAGTTCCTCAGCCAGTGGCGTACACGGGGGTTGGGGTGCGGATTCAAACCCCCCAAATACAAAAATTATTGATGCTAAATAAATATGGTTTCAAAGCGAATTGAGCTCAAAAGTTGTACGCGAAGAATGCCCAGCAACTTGACTTTCAGTAGTTCATCTTCCCTTAGAGTCATCCTTCCAAAACACAGAGATGCGAGCTAAAAATTACAGACAACTGCAGCTATACAATAATCTTATCTTAGTGAGGCGCCCACATCTTTCCGGACCCCTCATTCTTATTTGAAACCGCACATGTGTGCTTAGACAACCGGCAGCCACATGCGTCATGCGTGTTGGACAGTGCGAATTTGTATGGCACGAGCGCCGGAAGTGAAATGCAATAAAACTGTTTATATGACAGTTTTTTCCGTTGGCGATCTCTTTGAAATTCTGAACGGAAACAGCTTGTGTAATTTTTGACCGAAAGTGCTATGTAACGAGACACCATGGAACAACAGCGTTCGAGCGGTGATTTCGAGATGCCAAAGCATTTTTTTAGAACTTAAGATGATAATTAAATAAGGTCAGGAGTTACAATTCATATTAGAGGTCTACGCGTTTTGTAGTCGAGAAGTTTTACCTAACTTAACTTTTACAATAATTTGTCAAGTCAAATTTTGATTTGATTTTTGTGTGAAAACAATGTGTCAAAACAACCCTTTACCGGGCTACGGCCTGCTGCAAACATTTTCTGCAGGCGCCTCAACTTGCTTCTTTCTTTTGACTACCACATCGAACACTCGCTGGAGCTTAATCGTTCATGCGGCACAAGTGAGGTGACATTTTCTGAAGGAAAACTTCAGAGGACGGTGGTTGCCAAACTGAAAACTGTCCCAACTTCCAGCGCTAAGTTAGCTCAGCAAAATAGACTTGCACCTTCACGATAGTAGGATTCTGTAAATCCAGGCCAAATTATGCTGGAAGAGATAATAGTCTATCGCTTACTTGGGTATTAGGACGTGCAAATCCAGGCTACACTATGCCGGAAGATAAGAGTCTATCGCTTACTTGGGTACCGAGTCATGCAGAAATAGCGAGGTTTCTGACTCTCTAGTGAGAATTGAGTTTGAGGCTGCTTTGACTTCTTGGCACCACAGGATCTACTCAAGATTTTGCAAACCCAGGCTAAACTATGCCGGAAGATATAATAATCGAACGCATTCTTGTATATTGGGACATGCAGTCATAGCGAGTAACGAGGCTTCTGACTCTTTAGGGAGGACTGACTTTGAGGCTACTTTGGCTTCTTGGCGCCACAGGATCTACTCATCTCCACTATAGCAAGATTTTGCAAACCCAGGCTAAACTATGCTGGAAGATATAATAATATAACGCGTTCCTGGATATTGGAATAGCGAGTAACGAGGCTTCTGACTCTTTAGGGAGGACTGACTTTGAGGCTACTTTGGCTTCTTCGCACCACAGGATCTACTCATCTCCACCATAGCAAGATTTTGCAAAACCAGGCTAAACTATGCCGAAAGATATAATAATCGAACGCATTTCTGGTAACCAGGACATGCATGAATAGTAGAAAGGAGGCTTCTGACTCTTTAGGGAGAACTGGCTTTGAGGCTACTTTGGCTTTTTGGGACCACAGGATCTACTCATCTCCACTAAAGCAAGATTTTGCAAACCCAGGCTAAACTATGCCGGAAGATATAATAATCGAACGCATTTGTGGATATCGGGACATGCAGGAATAGTGAGAAAGGAGGCTTCGAACTCTCGAGCCAGAATGTGCTCTGAGGCCACTTTGGATCTATTCAGATTTGCATGGAGGTCGAGTAAATTTTAAAAACAGTAATGTAATCTAAACTAAATCCTGGAAAAGATCCATCATATTCAAAGCGATAACCTTTATCTATTTATCGATTACAACTCACAAATTCCAGTACAATAGGGATTTTGCTGTCTGAGTTCTATGCTGGCTAGACTGTTCTGGCATAAAGATCAAAAAATATAGTTTGATAATATCTGATGACATAGTCACAGCAAAATGCAACTGCTAAGCATTGTTTTCATGGGTCCTTACGCTGCAATCTTCAGGTCTATTTGGATCTATTTTACCTTTCTAGCATTTCTATCTCTATCTCCATCTACATTTAATTTATCTTCATTTTTATACTTTTCATGAAAGTAATCAAAACAAAAAACAAAAACAATGTGACACAAAAATGCCCAAATATTGTCGCCACATTTCTAAGCTTGTTAACAACTTTCGTCCAGTAAGTTTTTTTTTCTAGTCAACTTTAACATATCTCGAAGTTTGTTGCTACTAAATCAGCCAACATGAGGGAAAGTTTGGAAACATCATTTGCATCGTTTCATTCGCATGGAAAGTGGCCATCAACACGTAGAAAAATTTTGCTGATAAATGGTTGTTTCACTTTTCAATGACTGTCGCTCGGACAATCGAAATTTTTGCCAATTGGTTCAAGCTATGTTGGCCTAAAGGCTGCTGTGTGTTTGCTACTAGGCGACAAATACGTGAATTTTTTTTTTTTTAATAAGAGTCGCGTACAGTTATGAACGTGTTTGGACTAAAAGTTGGCCAACACCAATAACCAAATAGACATATTTCATTTATATTTATGCAAAAATATAAAAAATAAACAATGGAGTTAAGACAGTTGAGCCAAAGGGGAGCAATGAGAACGAGTGAATTTGAGAAAAAAAGTTTGATATATAAAAAAATATTTATATGTTTACATATATGTGTGAATGTTATATAAAAGTAAAGCTTTCGTACAGACAACTGGCACTTTTGCGTTATTCGAAAGTTGAATCCTTCAGCGGCCGCCGCCAGCCAAGTCATGGGTCGAACTGGACTTTTGTTTTACTTATAACAATAAGCAAGATATATAGGCAACATTAACGACACAACCATCGTCGACCCCAGCAACAGTAGCAATGACAACTCTCAAACGCTCTTCGAAAAGGCGTAAGTGGCACTTCAACGCCACCACCTTCGCCAGCTTAAGGGACAACTTATGCTTCTCGCTGGGACAGCCAAAAATTATTATTTTAGCATAAAAGATGTAAAAAAAAGGGGCACATTAAGGGACACTTTGGCACGCTAAGCACACAAGCTACATGCGTTAAGTACGGCACACACTCACACACACACAGACACAGTTGCAGGACATACACTTGTGCAGGGAAAATCAGCATTAGCGACAGCATATGCGTTCTTTTGATGTTTGCGGCAATGTCATGCCAGAAATTGCCACCAAAAAAATATATTTATATATATACAAGTATGTGTGTATGTATAAATAAAAAGTGAAGCAGAGCGAATATTGCGCACAACTTTCGTGCGCATATTTAAATTTATTATTATGTCGTTATGTGTCGTTTTTTTGCAAATTTATGTACAATTTTTTCTTTCCAGTCGACGAAAAACTTTTGGCAACTTGATATATGGAGATGTAAGTGGTAGGGTGTGAGGAAGGAAGCGGTAGAAAGTGGCATGTTGCTTTGGCATAAATTTAATAACTGCAAAACATTTATGTGCAACATATTTTTGCATATTTTTTCTAATGCTGCTGCGATGAAATGTTTTACCAAGTTGGAGTTTTTTTTAAATTTTACTTGTATTTGCGTAAAATCTTATTTGAAGCGCATTAAAAAACGATAAGCACACAAATTGATGAATGACTGCATTAAAAATTAATTTCAAATGCAGTAAAATGAATGAAAATGATTGATGTTTGATATGAGATTTTAATAAAAAAAAAATAACAAAAAATTTGAATGAAATTGTAACTCAATTTGTATACTTTTCGAACTTCTCATTAACCTTGGTTCGACTTTAACAAATTTGTTCAACTAAACTGTTTCGGTGCATGAAACTTGAACGCTTATGAAATGTCTTTTTCAATTTTCCTCCTTCAACCCCCTAAGGAAAGTGTCAAATTTTAACAGAGCCGCATGGCAACACCTTGCGGACACTGACAAATATTCAGCTTAATTTCAATAACCCAATGCAAGTTGAAAAAGTCTAACTTGCTTCGACTTCGCACCAAATTTTAAGCAAAACAAAATTGAATAAAAAAACTGGAAATTCCAAAAATGAGAAACAGCAAATTAAAACCACACTTCACACCTTTGTGGGGCTTCCTGACACCTTCTCACTTGCCAATTCGGTGCGACTTAACAATGCCTCCAAGTCGAAACATAAACATTGGGTTGCGCCAGAATTCATTGCCGCTCACCCTGCCCTCTTTTTAATACGCAGCAGTCGAATTTTTGCTGTCTGCATTGTGTGTGTGTATGGGTGTTGAATTTGTGGTCGATGCTTGTATGGTTGTTGTTGTTGTCGTATTTGTTTGCATTTCATATTTTCAGTTATGTTTTGCGAGCTCGTGTGTGCTGTTTAATTTTTTGCCGTCGAAATTTTAATTAAGCCGCAATGTTGGCAACATGCGCTTTGTGCTTATTAATGAAACCAACATGAAAAAGTTTTCAGTGGAGCGAGCAAAATGTTTGCAAATATTTTTGACAATTTTTTGGCATAGCAAAAAGTTGAACGAATACATTTTTCTTTGGTTGATTTAAGTCGACTTTTGGTAACAGTATTCGAGAATTTGAAAATATGAAAATTTACAAAAATTGGAAAAACAATATTAGATGAAGTTGGACTTAAAACAATTGACAGCCAATGCTGCCTTGCAATGGAAAGTCGACCAAAATGGGCACTCAACAATATTAAAATTTTTCAGGATTACCAGTTAAGAGTTATTTTTTTACTTTTACTTAATGACTCAACAAATAACAGTTAATTTTTATTTATATTTTAAAATGAAAATTTAAAATTAAATTTTTAATTTTTGATTTTTTTCTTATTAGTCCACAAATAACAGTTTTTTTCGATTTTTTTAGATGTCCTATGATAACAATTATTGGTGACTTTTACTTAAAAAAGTCATCAATAAAAATCATTCAGTGACTTTTATTTATAAAAGTCATCAATAAAAATCATTCTATGACTTATTTTTTAAGTCATAAATAAAAATCATTCAATGACTTTTATTTTTTAAGTCATCAATAAAAATCATTCAGTGACTTTTATTTATAAAAGTCATAAATAAAAATCATTCAATGACTTTTATTTTTTAAGTTACAATAAAAATCATTCAGTGACTTTTATTTATAAAAGTCATCAAAATAAAATCATTCAGTGTTTTTTATTTTTTAAGTCATCAATAAAAATTTATAAATGTCATCAATTAATATCAGTAAGTGACTTTTATTTATAAAAGTCATCAATAAAAATCATTCAATGACTTTTATTTTCAGTCATCAATAAAAATCATTCAGTGAGTTTTAATAATAAAAGTCATCAGTAAAAATCATTCAATGACTTTGATTTTTAAGTCGCAATATAAAAGTAATTTTCATTAATCGTACTACTGGATTCATTAAATATCGAAATGTATATATATTCCTGATCGGCTTAACAAGACCTGTCCTGACAACTCTGTTTCCTGGAAGAATCATAACTTTTGCATTCAGTAATGAAAATGACTTTTATATTGCGACTTGAAAAAGTCACTGAATGATTTTTATTGACGACTTTTATAAATAAAAGTCACTGAATGATTTTTATTGATGACTTAAAAAATAAAAGTCATTAAATGATTTTTATTGATGACTTTTATAAATAAAAGTCACTGAATGATATTAATTAATGACTTTTATAAATTTTTATTGATGACTTAAAAAATCAAAGGCACTGAATGATTTTATTTTGATGACTGTTATAAATAAAAGTCACTGAATGATTTTTATTGTAACTTAAAAAATAAAAGTCATTGAATGATTTTTTTTATGACTTTTATAAATAAAAGTCACTGAATGATTTTTATTGATGACTAAAAAAATAAAAGTAACCAATAATTGTTATCTTAGGACAACTTAAATAAAAATTGAAATAAAACCGTTATTTGTGGAGTTATATGAAAAAATCAGAAATAATTGTTATTAAAAGATTTTTAAAATATAAATAAGAAACAATTCGTATTTTTTCATTCTTCCATAAAAATTACAAAAAATAAGTTTATTGCCAAGTTTGATTCTCCGTGCGAAAAGAAAAGTATTGGTAGTTTGTACTTATTTTTATGACTTTTACTTCATAGTAAATTTTTCAAATATAGTTTTCATAAATAACTGTTGTTTCCGGTCCGTGGATTGAACCATTTAGAGTCGAATGGGACTTGGATGTTCCCACATGCGGTGATGTCAATTTTTAGACGAATGGATCCAAGTTCCTTGGCAAATTAGATTCTGGTTTCTACTCGAAAAAAATAATTCGAAATTTGAAGCTCCTTCTGCCAGATCACAGCAATCTGCACAGCTTCCAATTGGCCCAAATCACTGACCTTTCTAGCATCAAGAAGTTAAAATGCAGGAAAGGTCGCAGAGGTGTCTTCTAGCTTTGGCTTTCAATGGGTTCTTAATCTTCGTTTTCCAGAGTGTGTAGAGTTTATTTTTGTTGAGCTTTAGAAGGCCATTAGAAAATTCTGCTTTCTTTCATAGGGGATCTAAGTGATTTAGGCAGCTTTGCTAAATCATTGTCGATTTGTGAGATCCTTTGGCTGGTTGTCTGTAAACAATTTCACTAATGATATAAATATGTTTGTCCTCATCTCTGATCTTTTGTCGATTAAATACCTTACAACGCAGTAATTTGCAAAAAAATTTAAATTCTTATAAAATTAAAAATACAAATGTTTGAAGCATTATATACATTTTTAACTTTGACTTTAACTTTCACCAACATTAAAACCATAAAATATATAATTTATCAACAATCGAATACGACCTATTGTAGCGTAAAAAGTGTATTTGTTGTTGTTGTTATTGAACCATTTAAACGTCGTTTTCTCTGTCGTCAAGTAAAACCATGAAGCGTAAAAAATTGAAGCTGGAAATTCGTTGCTTCTTTCTTCATTTCATTTCATATAATTTCATTTCATTTCACTTCAATTCATTTCATTTATTTTCATTCATTTACTTTTATAAATGTTTTTTTCAAAACCATATCGTAGGTACTAATAAAAAGTCAAAGGAGCAAAATAAGCGTGAATTAAATTTTTCTCTTCCTCATTCACAACATTGAAATTGGTTTTTTGCCATAATTTGCAACTCACACCTGTGCGCGGTTTGCAGTTTTCACTTCAGCGCGCTTTGGCGTTTGCTCGTTGTTGTTTTTTGTTGTTGTTGTATATTTTTGCATATATTTTTTGTACCTATATGAATATTTCTGCTTGCTTTATTTGTTGTATAAATGTGTGTGTGTGTTTGTATAAATGTGAGGTGTTTTGTAGTTGTTGTTGTTATGTTGTCATACTCACACATATGAATGCGTTTTAATTTCATGCAAAAGTTTTTTCATTTGTCGCCTGCCGTTTCAGAGTTGTGGGATTGTGATTTTGTGTATTTTTTTATTTTGTATTTATTTTTGTTTGCATTTACAAGAAGTTTTGCACAAAATGTTTAAAAATAGTCACATGAACTTTGCTGTGTTATGAAGCGAGGTGCGCGTGTGTTTAATTTAATGTATGTGAGTAAGTGTGCGTTTTCTTCTCGGCTGGTGCGTGTACTTACTCGCTAAAAAATTACTCGCTAAGCGTGTAATTTCCCATGGGTGATATTACCTGCGCTGCTTGTTTTGAGCTATTAGACAAAATAGACAAAGATTTATCTGTGTCAGGGGCACTCACCAATGGATGAAGAGCAAATTGTATTGCAAAAAAAAATATATATATATGTACATATTAAATTGTTATAAAATCTACGCAGTGCTTCTTCTATTAAGTACTCTCCACTGAAATGACTGCGCACAGTGGGACCAGTCAGTTTTAGCTGCGCCCAAAAGTAGAAAGAGTAGTCCTAGGTTCATGAAATTTGGCACTCTTGATTTTTTAATGAAAATATATGTCTCGAGAAAAAAATTAACAAAATCGGTTGATGAACACGCCCACTTCCCATATTGAAGTTTTATTCGAATCTCAATATCTGTGCCAAATAAAAAGATATTTTCGAAATATTGAAACAGATACCACTCGAAAATCCATTTTTGATACTTTTGGCCACACTTGTCCCATTGTGCAGCGTATTTACACTTTAGTTCGAAAAATTGTTTAAATCTTTGATCAGAGTAAACTGGAAATTCGGTTTAGCTCTGCCTCTTCTGTCTTACAGATCGTCTACTGGTTCATCTCTCCGTTTATTCGTTCGATCGTTTCTTTGTTCGTATATCTCTGCAGCCGTTCGTTTGTTCGTTGGTTTTCCTATCTGCCCACTTGCGCGTTCATCTGTCTTTAAGTAGATTCATTCATCTATTCATTGGCCCTTTCTGCTATCTGTCTGTCTATCCATTCAGCCGTCTATTCAACTGTCTATTTGCTCATCTGTCAGTCTCTTTATCCGTGCATCTCTCTGTCCATTCCATACGTCTATCTGTCTGTGCGTATTTCAGTAAATATATATTCCGGAATATTCCGGCTTCCGCCAAAAAAGCCGAATACTTTAGCCAAAGACTTACGCTCTGTGATGCAAGTAAATTTTATATGTTTCGAAGAATTTTATCAAATAACAATATTTCTTTTTTAACAATATTTCGGACTCAAGATTGCGATTAATAAAAATGATCTCAAATCAACTTTTTATGTCAATTGAATTGTTAGATTTTTTGTTTTAGTTAGAAGCGGAACTCTTAGGCTGTTTTCGATTTTGTTTACTAAAATATATGTATTATTTAATAATTATTTAATAAATTAATTTATTTATTTATTTATTTATTTATTTTTTATTTAATTAATTATTAAACTGATTTGTTTGTTTATTTATTTATTTAATTTATCAATTAATTAATATTAATATAATTATTTAATAATTATTTAATTTAATAATTACTAATTTATTTGTTTATTTATTTTTTATTTAATTTATTAATTCTTAAGTGGAACTAAGAAATTAATAGAAAAAGAAATTAAGAAAATTATTCGATTATTAGAAATTAGAAAAAGAAATTAAGAAAATTATTAGATTATTAGAAATTAGAAAAAGAAATTAAGAAATTAATAGAAAAAAATAGAAAAAGAAAGATTAATAGAAAAAGATAAATTTGATCAGTTTTTTCCTTAAACGAATTTTTATTAGTATTCGCCTTCGGCCTAATATTTTAGTTATGCCGAATATTTGGCTTCGGCTTCGTTCAAAAATCCAACTTTGTTCACTACAACTTTCAAAAACGTTTCACCTAAAATACCTTCCTTTTGTTCTTCTTGTCATCTTTTCTTCTTCTTCCCTTTGTCCTGGCCAACCAAGTTGACTACATCCAAATGTAGAGATTAATCAAGAACATGCGACATAATCCTTGTGCAGACATTTCTGTAAATTCGTCTTGCAAGATTTTCGCATATTCAACACTTTTGTTGGCTACAACACTTTGGTGTCAAGTGTAATTGACAGACAGACCACAAAAATTAACTCGACACTAATGTGCACCCAACACAGACATTCACTTCACTAACATAACACACGAAAAAAAATTCCCTCGACAGCTGTAACCATGAGCTGAACATTTGCGAACAAACGACAAATAAAACTGAAATTCGACGACTGTTTTTGTTGTTGTTGTTGTTGTTCTTGCTATCTTTGAAGTTGTTTGTGGCAGTTAAGGCGTGAAGTAAGCAGTTCAGTCGATTGTTGTTGCAAAAAATAAATAAAAATAAAAAAGGTAAACGCGTAACGCAAAACTGAACGTAAAGTAAGCGTCAAAATGTCTGCTAACGAAGTAGAACACAACCACAACAACAACAACACTGCAACTCTATAGATGGAAGGAGGGACGGATGGAGGGATGAAGCGAAGGAAAGGGCCAATGAAAGCAGAGCTGCGCTACGACACGACACAACACGTCGGGATTGCATTACCAGCGCGTCGCGACGCAAAGAAAGAAATGCATTTGGCAAGGTTCTACTGGTTGCTATTGTTGTTGTTGTTGTTATTATTGCTGGTAATCCAGCCGGCAGACAGGTTAAATACGCCACAAGGACATGCCACATGCGCTGCCGCCGAACACCAAACACAAATAAACCCCCAAACAATGACTGAAGAAATGCAAAGCGGCCGAGACGTGAGCTTTTGTTTGTTGTTGTTGTTGTTGCATACGTGCGTTGGCCATGAAGTGCGACACCATTTGTGGCTGCGGCGCGGCTTTGCGACCACCCCACACTGCAGCACAGCGTCAAATGGAAACAATATAAAGCAACGATGCGGGCGGTAGGGGGCGGAGAAAACGCGATAGCGAACTCGAGTGAAATTTGCGTGGCGCAAAAATGAAATTGGCTAAACGCAGCAAATGCAAACAACAGCAACAATAATGCAGCAGCAGCGACATAACACGACCATAAACAAATTGCTAATTTCGCTTTGTGTGCGTGTCTGTGTCTATGTGTGTGTGTGTGTGTGTGTGTGTTCAAGCCTTGTGCGGGGGGCACTTATTGCGGAGTCGGCGTACATCGTGTTAACTTGACTTTCAGATTAGTTTCTTGTGAAGCGCGCACTTTTGTCTCTCGCGTACCAACGTGTTCCAACGAGCATGTAATGGAAACGTGGACAAACCGTTGCATCAAGTGGAACGACACCGAACAGACAACGAACAGCTGCAAGTAGCGAATGTCTGCGAAAAACTGTATTGTGAAAGGATTTTCGCTGTCTTCGAAGAAGCAAACGAAAGCAAATTAATACAAAAACATTTTTTGAACATGTGTAAAACTTAAGCGACCAGTGACTTTGGAATATGCTGCAGGAACGGAAAATGTGAGTACACCATAAATAAAAAAATCAGGGATCGTAACAGTTATGTGTAAGTTTTATTATACAAATCAATGTTTAAGAGTTATTTTTTACTTTTGTTTAATGACTCAACTGTTATTTGTTATTTTTTTTATTATATCTAAAAAATCCTATAATAACATATATTTTTTATTTTTTTTCTTATTAGTCCACAAATACAGTTTTTTTCGATTTTTATTTTACTTTCATTTAAAAAAAGTCATAAATCAAAATCAGTCAGAGACTTTTATTTATAAAAGTCATCACTAAAAATCAGTAAGTGAGTTTTCTTTTTTAAGTCATTAATAAAAATCAGTCAGAGACTTTTACTTATTTATAGAATTGATCACTAAAAATCGGTGAGTTTTATGTTTTAAGTCATCAATAAAAATCAGTCAGTGACTATTATTTTTAAGTTGCAATATAAAAGTCATTGTGTACTAATATGAAAAAATTCAAAAATGTAGTTAATGGATTTTTAAAATATAAAATTTTTTAATTTTTCCGTAAAAATTACGAAATAAAAGTTCATTGCCAAGTTTGATTCTCGGTGCAAAAAGAAATGTATTGGTATATTTCATTTAGTTGTATGACCTTTCCTTCATAGTAATTTTTTCAAATATAGTTTTCATAAATTACTGTTATTTCCGATTCCTGAAAAAAATGATTTAAAAAAAATTATAAATTATAAAAATAAAAATTTGAAAGGAAATGTGGGAATTAAAAAAAAAAATATGTTAATGTATACATTTTTCAAAACGAAACCATATGGTAGATCGTTCTAACATTCGATCGTGTGCCCGTCATCTATATCTCTCTCTACTCTTCTCTTTTTTCGTATTCTTCTCTCTATTCGTACTATTCGTTTCAATCTGGGCATCCGTATATTTGATCATATATTTGATCTTTCCTTATTTTCGATGGCTCGTTCAACCATTTATTTGATGGTCTGTTCATACTTTTGTTCAATTTTCAGTTCATTCACAGATTTGATTGGCATTTTAGTCCAATATATTCTTCGTCCTCTCAGTCCTCATACTCGTTCGTCTGTCTTTCTTTTATTTCCCTTTCCTTTTCGCTTATTCATTTAACTATTTATTAGTCTTTTTATTTGTACATTTAACCAGCTGTGCGTTCGAATTATATTCGAAATGGGAAGGTTAATAGGGTTTCGACAATACATTTTGATTATTGCTTCGCAGAAACCCAAAAGTTAACAACCTCACAACTCCGATTGTATGGGAGATGTCCTCTGGTGGCGAATCTCTGAACCTTAATTAATTTTGTATTTTTTGTACTTAATAATGTTGCCGATTGCTGAATCAAATCAGTTAAGTAGTTTCCGAGATACGATGTTTCCTTGCTTACTTAACTACTAAATTTACAAGTGGAGAGCCATAGAAAATGGCCAGTTTTGTATGGCAGCCCCCTTAAGACTTACAGATAACGAGTAGATATGTTTCAAAGAAATATTCGGAAGAGAAAATAAATGAGCGTTGGTCTTACATTTGACACACCTGGAACCAACCTGGGAGTAGTTGGAGTCTATTTTATAAAAACGATAATTTTGTATGGGAGCCCTATTAAGGGTTGAAGATAGGGTATAAATATGTTTGAAAGAAATGTTCAGTAGGGAAAACTAGTAGGGGTCAGTCATAGATTTTAACCCTCTAAGAGCAACTTCTGAGCAGCTGTGGAGCAATTTGTCGAATTTCCCAGCTTTTTCCTACTCTACCCCCCACTTTTTTTGCTCAGGTACTTTTTCACCAAACTGCATACAAAAATCATGCAGTCATGTCTACTGTTCATTAAAAATTTTCTATTACCTGTTCATTCACATATAAAACCAGATCTTTGTTCTTATATTTGATATATTTGACATTTATATATTTCATCCATCTATCTACTTTTTGTTCATACATTCAACCACTGTTCAATTTAATGACCTGTCGTTATATTCGATGGCCTGTTGGGTTCATAGCAATGCCAGTCGGAGTTCCGCTTAGGCGTTATTGAAGCAACCTTTTAGGTTGCTAGTCGGTTTTACAAACATTCATGTCCTGTTCAAGGCCTGAAAGGTCGACGCTTCTTAACACGTAAGACGAGTTTTAGAGATGGCGGGGCAGTAGCACAGCAAGTGTTCAAGGGTTGGGAATATAATTTAATTTCAAAATTCAGAGAATGTTTTTTAACTCTGAAGTTTGGAGAATGGTCTTAATTGTTCTTAATTTTCGGCAGAAATATTTAATCTGAAAATCAGAATGCCCTTCTTCTGTCCATTTGATCGTCTTGAAGCTTGAAAAATGCAATGATGCGGAAAAGAATTGTACCAAAAATTGTTCCCACCCCACGATTGGTCACTGGTGACTTTTTATGTCCAAGTACAGTCACGCCCAATTATGTTCATACACCACAACTTGCATTAAAAATTGCCCACAAATTCACCAAACTTCTCCTTTCCATCGCACAGGGCAGATTTTTAATTCAATTAAATCTTAAGACAATTTCAGAAATATGCGCCTAGTGCTTTCACTAATGAGGTGCTTCCACCTCTGCGGCCAACTTGATGGCAACTTTATTTTCCTCATGGGTGAACGGGACACCAGTTTAGTGCAGCTGAAATTTTATTAAATTACAAGCGCTATTAGGAGTAAATTAAGCCGTAACGCGCCAAAGTTGCAGGAGGCAACACTAATTTTCCACCTCTCCGCGCTCCCGCTCGCACAGCCACTTACTTACACTTTTCAACTAGCCAAGCGGCAGTGTACACAAAAAAAACAAAAAATTAATAACATTTACGTTGTGCATCAACAAACACAGCACCCGCGGCGTCGCGCAATTCCCACTCGGCGCACTGGCGAACGTGCAAGGAAGTGCGATTGGCGCGGCGACGGTCGGTGCTGGCTGAAAAATTTAATGCGTTAATCTTGATTCTAATAAATCTTGAAGTTGTTGGCACTTTTTCATTTTTTGCTGGTGCGCTGGTGTGCGTGCTGACAACTTTATTGCGCAGCGACAAAGGTGCGGGAACGGCATGCGGCATGTAGCCGAGTTGCTGCTGCTGCTCCTGACGGCCATTGCCACGAGACGCGGCAACCCTCAGCAAAAAGGGGTTAATAGCAGACAGCATGTCAGCTGTCGCTCTCACGCCGCGCACACTGCGTCGCACTTAACGACATTACTTAGTTTAAGCCAATTGGGCGACTTTGCAGCGCGCATTTGTTTGTTCGGCGATATGCGTTATGCAGCCGTTGCAATAATGCGATGGGGTGTTGGTGGGGGAGCGAGTTAAGAACGGGTTAAGTGCAGCGCATTAGAATTTCGTGCGAACCGAACCGAACGCACACACACACAAACTTTTTGTGCTCAAGCGAACAGCAGCCGGCGGCAGTCAGCAGCCAGAAGGAGCCCTTAAATGTGCGGAGGTGGTGTGGTCGACGAAAAATGAGTTCATGAAAAATGATTTCGTGTTTATTTTGCAGCGACAGACGGTAATTACACTTGACGCACTCGCACTTGGACCCGAACGAACGCGTACGCGCAGGTTTCAAGTTGATGGCGCGCGCTCCCGGGGGACGAGGAACGAGGACAAAGCGCTTCGAAGAAAGTTTGTGCAGCGTTGGTGTGGCAGCCGATAAGCGGCAGGAAACAGCTGCAGGTCGCTGATGAGATTACAACGACGCTTTACGGCAGCGGAGAAGGGTGCAGAGGGCAAATGCATCATTGGGCTGTGGAGCGAGTTAACAATGAAAGAAAGTTTACGGCGGAAATTTGATGCCACTAGAGCTGACAAGTAGCAGCCAGCTTATTAATTAACGTATCTCTATTCTCTGCTATCCAAATGTTTTGCACTTTATAAGAAACATCACAAATTTCTTGGTCATGGAAGGTTTGATGATTTGTTCTACAATTATCAGAAGCATTGCATGACTTTGATTATACCAGAAAGCAATAAGACAGCAAGGCTTTCCACACTTTCAGTCTCTAAAGAAGACCATTTCGGTTATCGATGCTTTGGCTGAATGCTTATTTGGCTGAATGCTTATCTAGTAATGCCTAAAAGTATGCCATATAAAATAAATATGTAAACTACTCTCGTTAACTGCATAAAAGTAGACCATTTCGATCATTGAGAGCGTTGACTGAATATGCGGTGAATACTTATCTAACGTAATTATGCCTAAAAGTATGCCACATAAAATAAATATGTAAAATACTCTCGTCAACTGCATAAAAGTAGACCAGTTCGATCATTGACAGCGTTGCCTGAACGTTGGTAAACTCTAATTTAACCTAACCACGCCTAAAAGTATGCCACATAAAAGAAATATGTAAACTACTCTCGTCAACTGCATAAAAGTAGACCAGTTCGATCATTGAAAGTGTTGATTCAATACGCGATAAATGCTAATCTCACCTAACCACTCCTAAAAGTATGCCACGTAAAAGAAATATGTAAACTACTCTCGTCAACTGCATAAAAGTAGACCAGTTCGATAATTGACAGCGTTGACTCAATACGCGATAAATGCTAATCTAACCTAATCACGCCTAAAAGTATGCCACATAAAATAGATATGTAAAATACTCTCGCCAACTGCATAAAAGTAGACCAGTTCGATCATTGACAGCATTGACTCAATACGCGCTAAATGCTAATCTAACCTAACCACGACTAAAAGTATGCCACATAAAAGAAATATGTAAATTACTCTCGTCAACTGCAAAAAAGTAGACCAGTTCGATCATTGATAGCATTGACTCAATACGCGATAAATGCTAATCTAACCTAACCACGCCTAAAAGTATGCCACATAAAAGAAATATGTAAACTACTCTCGTCAACTGCAAAAAAGTAGACCAGTTCGATCATTGATAGCATTGACTCAATACGCGATAAATGCTAATCTAACCTAACCACGCCTAAAAGTATGCCACATAAAAGAAATATGTAAACTACTCTCGTCAACTGCAAAAAAGTAGACCAGTTCGATCATTGATAGCATTGACTCAATACGCGATAAATGCTAATCTAACCTAACCACGCCTAAAAGTATGCCACATAAAAGAAATATGTAAACTACTTTCGTCAACTGCATACAAGTAGATCATTTCTATCATTGGCAGCGTTGACTCAATATGCGGTAAATGCTAATCTAACCTTACCACTCCTAAAAGTATGCCACATAAAAGAAATATGTAAACTACTATCGTCAACTGCATAAACGTAGACCAGTTCGATCATTGACAGCATTGACTCAATACGCGATAAATGCTAATCTAACCTAACCACGCCTAAAAGTATGCCACATAAAAGAAATATGTAAACTACTCTCGTCAACTGCATAAAAGTAGCCCAGTTCGATCATTGACAGCGTTGACTCAATACGCGGTGAATGCTTATCTAACGTAATTATGCCTAAAAATATGCCACATAAAATAAATATGTAAAATACTCTCGCCAACTGCATTAAAGTAGACCAGTAAACTCTAATTTAACATAACCACTTCTAAAAGTATGCCACATAAAAGAAATATGTAAACTACTCTCGTCAACTGCATGAAAGTAGACCATTTCGATCATTTACAGCGTTGCCTGAACGTTGGTAAACACTAATTTAACCTAACCACGCCTAAAAGTATGCCACATAAAAGAAATATGTAAACTACTTTCGTCAACTGCATACAAGTAGATCATTTCGATCATTGGCAGCGTTGACTCAATATGCGGTAAATGCTAATCTAACCTAACCACGCCTAAAAGTATACCACATAAAAGAAATATCTAAACTACTCTCGTCAACTGCATAAAAGTAGACCAGTTCGATCATAGACAGCATTGACTCAATACGCGATAAATGCTAATCTAACCTAACCACGCCTAAAAGTATGCCACATAAAAGAAATATGTAAACTATTCTCGTCAACTGCAAAAAAGTAGACCAGTTCGATCATTGACAGCATTGACTCAATACGCGATAAATGCTAATCTAACCTAACCACGCCTAAAAGTATGCCACATAAAAGAAATATGTAAACTACTCTCGTCAACTGCATAAAATTAGACCATTTCGATCATTGACAGCGTTGCCTGAACACACCGTAAACGCTAATCTAACCTAACCACGCCTAAAAGTATGCCACATAAAAGAAATATGTATGTAAACTACTACTGTCGTCAACTGCATAAAAGCCTTTTTGTATGCAAACTTATTGCATATCTACACTTGGCCTAACAGCCAACTGTAATGTCAACCCTAATCACATGCCGACTTGCATTAAAGTGCCGGAAATTTTTATTGCTCAACAGATTTATGTCAAGCAAAGGCGTTATGTCTCGCTGCCCCGGCTTCAAGTAAATTTAACCACCGCCCACAAACACAAACAAATGCACCGCGCATTTACTTAAACGTATTTATGCTCAATGGCCAAGCGTCAACGCCTTAAAGCAGGCAAGGCCCAATGTCAGCGTGCACTCGTTGCCGGTGCCGTTCCAGTGCCACCACTGCCGTCTGTCATGGTCAAAGTTCGCTGCTGCGCTCGCCGGCTGTGCGTGGGCCAAGTCGCATTACAAAGTGTCATTAGGCAGGCGAGCAGGCAAGCAGTCATGACATAAGGAAATAGTAAAAATAAAATGTAATTCACGTAATTTGCATGAGAAATTACCAACCCTTTTCATTTATTCATGCCAATGTGGTTGTCCGCAACCAGCGTTTCAAATTATGCAACGCATAATTGAAACAAAACCAAAAATACTAGTAAACAATTCAACTCTTGACGTTTTAAGTTATTCGGTAGGTTGACAGGATTTTTTTCTGACATTGCTGTGGCTGTTGTCAAAACAAATTTTACAAATTTTTTATTAGCGCATTCAAAATTTGGGCGCACACACACACATACGCAGTGACAAACATGTGTGGCATGTTTCACTTTTCACTTTTGTATTGGGGTTAGAAATTTTCATACAATGAATATGCAAGGAAATAATTTTTGATAAGCCTGAGATGTGGTAATTCAATAAAGGATTTCGATTCTGGATTTTTTTGTTGGCGAGACCTACGAAACTCTTTTACCGTAGATGAGCAAACGCAGACACTTGTTGGGTTCAACTCGCTTCAGGTTTTTACTGGGGAAAATTGAAATTTTAAATATATCGATTTAGTCTGCTATGTGATTTTAGCAACAAGATTCCATAAAAAATGTTCTAATTTTTACATATTTCCGGATCCTGTATTTGAGAGTGGCTTTTCTTAATTTTCTAATCGTTGTTATAACATACAATTTCAATTTATTTAAAATTTATTGTAAATTTACGCATAATTAAAAATCGAAAATGTCTTCATTTATTTCAGCTAAAATTATGAAAAAAATTAATCCGAATTGAAGTAAATAGTCAAACTAAAAATTTATATTTTTTCTGCTCCTTTTTTCTTTACTATTTAACGATATAACATTCAAGAAACGTGTATATTTTTCTTGTTAAAATGTAAATATTCAGTTTATTAAGTTTGTATTATTTCCAAAACTTCATAGATACCATTCCAAGGAAACAAAAAATAAAATAAAAAAAATTAATAAATAAATAAAAATTAAAAATTAAAATTAAATATAAAATTAAAAAAAATATAAATATAAATATAAAATAAAAAATAAAAATAGAAAGATTTTTATTTTTGAAACCATACAGAGTTCAAAAGTCCACAAAGTAGCATTTCGCCATAAAAATTTTTCGCCAAAACAAAAGCGAAAGGGTTAAGTTGATGAGTTTCCAATTTCTCATCAAAAACAATTCGTTTTTTTGTTCGGATTTTGTTGAATAAACTAAGACTTCAAGCTAATCTAAGCATTAAAACAAAATGTCTGATTCTTGAAACCTTGGGCAGCTTAGGCGTCCACAAAGCTTCATGTTGCTTAAGATTTAATAGGTCACCAAAATAATTGAATAACTCGAAGGTGAATAAAGGGAGAATAAAATGAGGGAGTCGAGTGTGGTGTGTCGATTGGTAGACGATTGAACATTGAACTATACCAATGGTCGAGACCGAGGAGCCGAAGTAGAGGGAACATAATTTCAGAAGGAGAAGGAAAGTATAGGATTAGAGGTGTCATCGACAGATCACTAAGTACTGTCACGAAAATGTTCGCTGGCACTGTGCAGTTTGTAAGAAAGACAAATGCGAATACGACTTGCGCGTTGGCATACTTTTAGGGGCCTGATAATTTCACTAGAACATTTGCAGTTCAATTAGTCCAATTAGAATGTGCGAGAAAGATCTACGGTACAAGCAAACAAGTATAAAAAGGTTCAACACGAAGTAGTCCAACAACTAACAAGTGTAGAGGAGTAAAGTGTGAAATTGTAAATAAAGTCGCTATTATTGTAGGTGAGTTGAAGAATTTTAGTGTGTTTAATATTTGAGCACAATCCAGAGAAACGAATAAGCCTGCGTTGAGGTGGCCGAACCTATTTTTGTAACAATACTTATTTAGTCAATAACAAAACAACTTGGTTCTCTTTTTTTCTTTATCTATTTTTTTTCGTTCCTTATCTATTTTTCGTTCTTTCAGGATTTCATATATAAAACACATTTTTTATATTTTCGTTTAGTTAACCATTATCAAATATATTTTAAAACCCCAACAAATGGTGCCTGTGTGTCCTTAAAATAGGTCGGCCCGTATCAACTGAAACCCGCTCAACCCTCCCGTTTTTGTTTCATTTTCTATGCCATCCTGCTTCTTCATTTGCCATCGCCTATACTATTGTAATCATATTTTTTATTAACCATAATTGATGGCGTAACATTAGGCGCAAGAAATTAATCAAAAATTTTTTATAAAAAACTCCATAGCCCGTTTGCAATTGTTGCCAAGTGGCAAACATTTTATGGCGCGCATAATTTGAACGAACGTCGCTCGTGCGATGGAGTCAAAACCTTGGCTTATTTCTTGCTTAACCCGATTTGTTTGGTTGAAACGAAATTCTGGCAGCAGCACATCACAATGACAAAATGCTTCGGTTACGCAATGCAGCCAACATAAATTCGTATTTAAAAATGTGCCTTACCTGACGCGAAATGATTACTTTCGCTACCCCACTTTCCATTTTCCACTCCCAACCCCAACCCCTCGTCTCCCTCTACCTTTCTCTTACCAACATACAATGCAGTAAATATTTGTCTGTATGTATGTGTGTGTGTTTCTGTGTGTAGAGGCAGCTGGTTGGTTTTATGGCAGCGCGCGCAGTTAATGTTGGCAAATTTTTTTCCCGCGCTTTCTTTCGTGTTTATTTATATTTATTTTTTTTTGGGGGGAAAATACTTTTGTGCTTTTTCAGCGGCGCGTCTCTTTCGAAATGGGCGTCATATTTCTTTGTGTAAATTGGCAAAATTTGCCGGCTGGCTGACTGACTGACTAACTGCCTGGCTGGTTGTTAGGTGTGCGCGGGTACAGCCAACAAAGACATTATGCTGAAATTTGTCATTTTGAAATGTGACTGGAAGATTTCGCGGCAGCATAATTGCGAATTTGTTGTTCAGTTCATAAAAATTCCACTGCCATTGTAAGCGGAAATGATGTAATTTTTATGTTTTCGTTTCACTTGCTATATTTTGCCTTTTCATTCGAGCGCTGGAATTCGGTTAAATGTTAAATGGCTGTGTTATTAAAATTTTTAATGGTCATTAAGATTGCGCGCCGAGCACCTAGCAAAGGGTTTTTTTTTTTAGGGTTAACGCTTTGCGTGTTGCAATGTAGAAATTCCAAAAAATGCATAATTACAGCAACAAATTATGGCGCCAGTGACGCTTCGAAGGCCATAAATTGTTGAAGTCGTTCTGTGGGGGTGTTTTCTAATGCGGTAAAGGTGTTGCTTGAATATCTCAAATATTTCCTTGTAGGTACTAGAAAATAGAATTAATTTTGTTTATTTGTTGGAATAAATATTAGACCTTTTAATATATAAACTAAAATATTTATAATATATTAGAAAAATAGGAAATTTAAGAAATGTGAATTAGCTGTAATAAAAATATTCGTTGTCTCCAGAAAATAAAAATAACAACGTGCCACAAAAAACCACCTTTGTTGAGACCCATCCAAAAGATTATATAGACGTGAAACTAGAGATCATTCATAGTAACACAGCACACTCAGTTTTTGATTTTCTGATCCAATGTCCTTCTAAGACGACTTTTCTATTTTAAGGACATACACATTTCAAAGAATTTTTTATTTATTTGTGGTTATGCAATGATAAAAACATGGGTATCAAATCGAAGAGTAGAATTCTCGCCTGTTCCTAAAATTTTCTTTTTTCAACTTTAAGATCCAAAATATGCCAGTAAAGTCGTTTCAAATATATATCCTTCAATATCGTTGTTTAACGAATCCTTTTGAAAAAAATGAATGTTTTGAATCTCGGTCTGTCTCAATTTTATTTTTCTAATTTTATTTGTTAGAGTTAAAAATTAGTTTCCATTCATAAACAAGAATTTAGTATAGAATACGCATTAATTTTTTGTCTATAAAATGCAATAGGAAAATAAAATTTTGATTAGTTATTAGTTAGACATATTTTTGACCCGAAAGTTCAAAAAAGATATTTTGCTCAAAAAGCCACAAGTTTCCTCTTTCATTTGATAGCCATAACTTCATTAATGGACAGCCGCAAACATTTGATCTGAAATGAAATGAAATTTGTATGTCGTTAAAATTTGAAAGTCGTTTTAAAAGGACATAGGATCAGAAAATGAAAAACTGAGTATGCCATTTTACCATGCCATCCTTAGGATGGATCAAAAGTAATGTCGTATGGTGCAATAAGCCAAAACTTTGTCAAGACGGATTTGTAAGTCCAACATGTGCCTGGAAAAGTAATTCCTTGCAGATGTTAGCCACATTGCGTTTTCCAACTTTGTGTGAATAAGTAAGTTACTATAGGCTTAACAATACTGTTATAAGACCAGTAGATCATTTTTGGTCCGAGGCCAAAAGATTTACCGCATAAAGTTTTGTTGGTAACATTGTTTAGGTATGAATTGGAAATCATATCTAAACAATGTTGAGTGAGCTTTCCATGAGCTTCAGCTGACACTTCAACTCGTCTGGGATGGATATTTTTTTGTAATCCCATGAATTAGTAAGAACTATGTTAGTAAAAGCTAACCTTCTTCTTTTGGTGAAAGGAACAAAGATTGTTTTCGCTGGGTTGGAAGATAGCCCTTTGTGCTTGTATTATGAATAAGTTAAGCGAAAGACTTTTTGCATTTGATTCCATATGGTGGAGTCCTTTCAGCCTGTGATGTGTACAACTATGTGCATCATACGCATAACCAATTGTCGGCCTCGATAGCTCAGCGGGTAGCGCGCAGGCTTCTCATACCGAGCGCCCCGGGTTCGATTCCTGGCTTGGGCTGGAAAAAACACTCATCTACTTCTGTCGCTATCCACATTAAGGGAATGAGAATTATAAGAATCGCACAAGTGCGCTCTTGGCAGGCAATGGCAAAACCTCCAAGTGTGAAAGAAAAACTGCCCATCACCGTTCGGATTCGGCGTTAAACTGTAGGTCCGCTCCCCCCCTTTCCCCATCCGTTTGAAATGTGTGGTGTATCACATGTTGAAAAAACAGTGTTGCATACGCATTTCAAACGGGTGGAATCTGTGGTATCACAACGGGCCCATTAAGAGGCCTAAGTGTGTCTCATACAGAGGCAGCCACCTCAACCTAACCTAACCTACGCATAACCAATTTTCTTGAAGTCTAGAGAATTGAGTTTTGTAAAGAGTTCCTCTATAATCAGAGTCCATGGAAGAAGAGAAAGTTCACAGGTAATCTCTGGTCGCTGAAATGTTCTGGTTATGTTCCCCCATTTCAAGATTCATCACTGTATTTAAACATGATAAGTAAAGACAATATGATCATAGGACTAATGTTTTATCTGATCACTGCCTGTTTGATGGTTGTGTGAGACGAGTTGTTGTTTTGGTATCGATAAAAGCACATAATTTGGTTTGTTTTGCCACTAAAGCCTTTTCAATTACATTCGTTGGGTTAGAAAGTGTCAATATCATGAATTTGCTTGCTTGAGAGAAAAGATTTGGTCCTTTGATTTTCTTCTAATTCATGGCTTATCCCTCAGATGATCCTTTCCCACTTAATCCCACGCAATATTACGCACAATAAAAAATGTAAAAATTAATTAGCGAAAGCAGCACACCAAACCGATCTTAGCCAAGTCCCCAACCATTCTGCTGTCACCTCCTTTACACAACAGATGACGCTATGAGCGGCAGCTTACAACATCGGAGGCGTCGTTCCTAAGCGGCGATAGATGGCAGCCCATGTTCTTGTGAACCTATGCTCCTGAGAGGTGTGAACCAAGCCAACAAATTTATATATTATACTTATATATATATATTATACATACACATATATATATATTATATTTATATATATATTATACACATATTCATTCGAATTTTAAGTTTTGAAACGTTAGCTAAATCCAAATTTTGTTTGCTAGTATTTTATTTAAGTTTATTATTGTATTTATTTTATATTTATTTTTCGTGTTACGTGTTTTTTTTTCAACAACTTGCATTAAAAAACAAAACTATGTTAAGACAACAAATAAAATAACAAGTATACGTTATATAAAGTACTTTAATACTTTAAGATTTTCAAAGTTGATTTCCTAATACAACCTGTTCCCTACAAATTATTTGTCAATATCCTTGACACAAACCTACTCTTACCTACTTCCGCTTTACAATAATGAATTCTGCTCAATTTATCGCAGTTTAAATAATAAATTTTGCCGATTTCAACAAATCGCTAGGAAATCATTTAAGACTGGCAAAAATTAAAAAAAACAAAAAACAGAAAAAACAAATTAAAAAAAGCAAGCAAAAAGCGCCAAAACCAGCGAAAATCAGCAGCAATAATCCAACAGCAAAGGCGGGCAAACTGTGCGCTGCGTGTGCAGAATGTGTGTTAAGGAAAGTCGCATAAAAAAAATCTCCAAAACACACAAAAAAAAAGCGACAAGAAACAAAAAATGAACGAAATGAAATCAAACAAACGCAGCGGAACGCAAAGCTAGCTGAAACGGAACGATTAATATTCATTCTGTGTCGCGCGTATATCACTTTTTATTTGTTCAGCGAGCCAGTCAGCCAGCCAGCGTGCGTTTGGCGCACTAACGCCAAAATGTACACTACACACACACACACACATCCGGCGAAACGCAAACCAAACACGAAAAGCAAGAACGGCTAACTTCAGCGCGGCCAGTAACTGCTGCAACAACAACAACATTGTGCACAATTACTACAATTTGAACTGTGTGCGTTACCTAAAGCGGACACATACACATATACACCCACACACGCACACACATTTACGTATACGCCCAAATCACCAAAGAGCAGTCGTGCAGCCTTCGCTGGCACGTCTGTGTGCATATGTGTGTGTGTGTGTGGTGCTTTGCGGCTCAGTCAGTCGCCGTTGTACGCTTCGGCGTTTTCACGTTTTTTTTTTGCAACGTTTTCGGCAACGTTTTGGCCAGCCCCCAAAAGACGCATTTTGTACGTTTGAGCGCCCGAAAGTATGCTTTGCCAGCAAGAAAAAATATTTGCCGTTGCCACGACTAATATGCCGCATGGAATAGCTGCTGCCTGGTAATTGCATGTTTCACCTGTACACCCATACACACGCACAATCACACCGATACGCTGACGCACAGTCACACACACACACACATACGAATGCCGTGACGCGCTCAGACAATCGTATATCACATGAGTGCGCTATGGCCGTGCCATGAAATTGGATTCCAGCATCTCATCGCATTGTTATGAGAAATGAAAATTGAGAAAAATTGGCAGCGTTGAGGCAGCAACGGCTCGCCGGCTACCGTTCGCTATTCGCTCAGCAATCCTTGCTGGCTGGTTGCTAGTTACGGCACGTTACTTCAACGCACCGCCTGGCGTGCGACGCGTTCTAACAACAACAACAACCATTTGCACTGCTCAGCTGTCCTGAACACACACACACACACACACGCACAAGCGAAATCATTATTTCGTCAGTGATGCTGCACAAACATTTGACTTGGTACGCCGCCAGGTGTTTCTTTATTCGTCGATGCTGAGTTGCTCAATTTTGTTGGCTTCTTGTTATTATTGTTATTGTTGTTGTTGTAGTCGTTGATATTGGCATTGCATTGTTTTCGGTGTTGTTGGTTGCGATGACTTAAGAAATTATTTCCACTTTGTTTTTTTTTTTTGGGGCTGGTAACTTGAGGCCTGGTCGACCAACACTGTGGGCGTTGACATGGTGAATTTTTATAATTTTGTTAAAGTTTTTTTAATAGGATAGTTAAAACTCATTGCATGCTTTGAAATAAACATTTATATAGTCTAAATTCCTCAATTAGCTTTGAGTTGAGTGAGCATTGCAGACGTGTGTGCGGTTTGGCTGTGTTGAGAAATCTTTGCCAACAATTTTTTTCCCCCAAGAATTTCAGAAAAATTTGAGCTCTGCTTAGCCAAAGATGTCTTTCGTAATAGCTGCGATTGTCATTGTTCCGCGAATGCAACTAGGATGATGGTTCTTACAGTCAACCGCAGAGAAGATCTAAGCTTCCAATTATGTCGCCCTGACTGAAGAGAAGAATGTCCTTCATACAATGGTCTCCTTTTTGACAATATGAATTTGACAAATAGCTCAAGTTAGAACATTATTGACAGTCAACAGTATTGCACTTTGAATTTTAGTAGCACTCCATTTAATTTGTTTTATCTTTCACTATCTCTCTTAACTATTCGTCCCACTGTTCGCAGCGCATAAACGTTCTCAACTAAATGACTTTGGTTTTGTATTACTCAAAATTGCTATGCAATGTACCAGCAGCGCCTCGCGCGCTCGTCCTCTCCGCCGCACTGCCGTCGTCGTCACCTTTTATGACAACAGTCAACCAACCAACAAACCAACCAACCATCCAGCAATACGCCGCCTGCGTGCTTTGGCTGCCGGCCCGTGAACGTGTAATACAAGCTGGCCATCCCTCAAATTACTAGCGGCATCAAAACAAATGACTCGAAACAAAACCCCATACTAAAGCAAATAGAAAACAACAAATGCAAGTACGAGTATAGCAACACATACATATGTATATAAAGGAGCAACACGCCCAACGCCAGCAACATCCAGTGAGCGATGTGCAATATGGAAGGCGGCTCCTGTCGTGGCGCAGCTCCAACACTCCAAGTTGGCAAACGAATTATAAACGATTCCTTAAACGTTTATCCTTTGGCCATGGCTTGTAACGTACAAGTACAACAACAACGACAACAACAGCACCCTAGTTCGAATGGAAAGCATGTTTGTCCGTCTGGCTTGGCTGTTGGGTGGAAACGGCGCCGTGAAAAATGTGTCGGCAGTGTGGTGGCGGCTGTGGGTCAGATAAATGCCGCATCATTGGAAATTTATTTGCGCGATGCGCAGGAATGGCTCATTTTACTCATTCATCTCGTTGCATGTGCCAAGGTGTAGCCGGACAGACGGGCAGCGCACCGACAGCATACAGTTTTCTATACACATTTTCGGTTCGAATATTTATTTGCTTCGATTGATAGTCGTCGAGTGGCTGTGTGCAATATTGACACCGGCTCTCCAAGCATACAACATGTCCGTGTGTGTGTGTGTGTGTGTGTTTTGTTATTGTTGTTGTGCCCATGTGTGCCATAACATTTTGTATGAGTGTTGTATCCTCTATTGGGACTTGACGGCTGCTGAATGCTGAGTGTTCTCGAGTGTTTTCTATTTTTTTTTATTAATTTTTTTTTATTTTATAATTTTTTTTGTCTATGCGCATTGCATTTTAGCCAGAAAATCGTTTGTTATGCAACGTAAATTTTTGATGAAATGGTATTAGATTACCTGTTGGGTTTTTTTACTGATGTAGTGCAATCAGATATGCGAGCTATGAATAGTTGAACTGGGAAATAATTTTTAGTAATAATACAGGGTGCATGATTGCTAACATTAGAAAAACACAATGATGGAAGCTGCAAGGATGAGGACCTCTTTGAAGCATTAGTCGCGCTCTCAACTGCTTTTGATTATATAGGACAAAGTACTTTTGCACTGAGATTCACTTACAAGTGTCGATAATAATAATGAACATACTGCAAAAGTTTTGTTCTCTCAAAAACTAAGTCAAGTTAGGTTCAATTGGATTCGCTGAACGCAACTTTCAAGCACAGAAACCTCTAAGAAGCGCATAAGAATTAGTCTGGTTGTAATATCAGAAAAAAGGAACAAATATGCTTCCTGTGGAATCGGTTCTAAATTAACCATAGAAAGATCTGCAAGTGATACCACAAGAATGAGACTAGAAATGTATTTTGATGTTCCAAATATTGATTGATTAAAGACCAAACAATTAACTGAAATAAGAGGTCTGCAAGTGATACCACAAAAAAAAGAAGAGAAATGCATTTCGATGTTTCAAATGTTGATTGATTGTGGTCTCTAATGGTCTAACAATCAACTGAAAAAGAGGTCTTCAAGTGATATCAAATAAAAAGAGAATAGAAATGTATTTCGTTGCCTTAGGTCCTTAGACTTTTTGGTGTCCATTGTAACTCAGCTGTTGTCTCCTTTCTGGACCAGAGCTCGAGCCCGGGACTACAAAAAGTTTTTCCCACCATTAGATGATCTTGCAGCCTTCAAGCAAGCAGCCTTTGCGATCAAATCCCCCAAAGATTCTGGATCTCTTTAAGCGCAAAGAAATCCAGAGATCCTTTTGCAAGGCAAAGAATGTCCGGCAGCTCGTGTTTCAAAAGGTTATTCGTCGTGAGAATAATTTTGCCAAGGAGGACTGAAGCTAGATATTCACCAATATAGGACCAATGCACTATGAAGACTGGCAAATATGTCAAATAAAATTTAGTTTTCTAGTAATTGGTTCAACTAAGATACAATTTTTGTATATTACAAAATGCTTTAGTGAGTTCAGGAAGTTTTCTTATCAGAGTTTTCTTCATTCATGCTGGACATGCAGGACTTACTCGAAGCTATGTGCTTTCAAGCAAGAAGCTTATAAGTATTTAATACCATTCTAGGTTTTCTTAGTACACTCGGTAATTTCTCCTCTTCCTCTGTGTTGAAAAAATTACATACAATTGAAAGCTGAACAGTTTAAACAAAAAACACCCTGTATATGCGAAATCCATATCTGCATATACTCCAACTCCGTCGTTCTTCAACTGCGTCGTAGTGCAAGTCCACCAATTCTATACACAAATCAATAATTCTGCTTTTCTTCTCTGCCTCATGCCTCGGCCAACGGAAAACACGTAATGCAGCATCGAATTAATTTTCTTTGCGATTTTCATTTACTTTTCTTTTGAAAACTAACGCGTCGGAATGCAGCCAAATCGAAGGCTAATTAAATGTAATCTGCGCGACGTGTCACTATTTCAATTTCAGCAACGTTCATTTCTTCATATTCGTCGACTCGCAATCAGCAATTTTTTTGGCAGCGCCTTAGTCGTCGCAGCGCTGTCATAAAGTTGTGGCTGGGCGCCAGGTAATCGATGATTAATATAAATCGACTTGGTTTCCTTCGTGAAGTCACGTACACGGCTGTGCTGTTTTAGTATAAGTTTGGCATAAGTAAATTGTAATTAAAGCATTGAAATAACTGTGGGCAGGAAGCAGTAATTTTGTGCTGGCTTACGCACACTTTGCCATCGAAGTTGAACAGCGAAGGGAAATGAGTTAGAAGGCGTTTATAATAATTGGAAAACTGTGTTGGGGGCTAGTAAAGTGTATAGTGACTGAGCTTATTATTTCACTTGTAGAATATTTAGGTAAAAATAAAATAAAACAAAAAAATATAAATAATAAAATATAATAAAATAAAATAAAATAAAATAAAATAAAAAAAACAAAATAAAATGAAATAAAATAAAATAAAATAAAATAAAAAAATAAAATAAAATAATATAAAATAACATAAAATAAAATAAAGTAAAATAAAATAAAATAAAATAAAATAAAATAAAATAAAATAAAATAAAATAAAATAATATAAAATAAAATAAAATAAAACAAAATAAAAGAAAAGAAAAAAATAAAAATAAAACAATATTAAATAAATTAAAATAAAATATATAAATAAATAAAATAAAATAAAATAAAATAAAATAAAATAAAATAAAATAAAATAAAATAAAATAACATAAAATAAAATAAAATAAAATAAAATAAAATAAAATAAAATAAAATAAAATAAAATAAAATAAAATAAAATAAAATAGAATAAAATAAAACAAAATAAAACAAAACCAAACCAAATAAAATAAAATAAAATAAAATAATATGAATAAAATAATATAAATAAAATAAATAAAATAAAATATAAAAAAAAAAATAAAATAAAATAAAATAAAATAAAATAAAATAAAATAAAATAAAATAAAATAAAATAAAATAAAATAAAATAAAATAAAATAAAATAAAATAAAACAAAATAAAATAAAATAAAATAAAATAAAATAAAATAAAATAAATAAAATAAAATAAAATTAAATAAAATAAAATAAAATAAAATAAATAAAATAAAATAAAGTAAAGTAAAGTAAAATAAAATAAAATAAAATAAAATAAAATTTAATAAAATAAAATAAAATAAAATAATATAATATAATTTAAAAATTTAGTTTTCGGTTCGCTCCCCTTCCTCTGTTTGTTTATGAAATACATACCCTATACAAATTCTTAAATGAGCTAAAAATTTGCATGATTTATTGCATGCAAAAGTTTAGCATACATTTTGGTGTTTTGTTTGAATTTCTAACATCAACTATAGAAACTCGAATTCATATTGAAACACATTTATATATAATGTACTTTTAATTTATCCAAGTTGCTTCTTTCGATTAAGTATTAATGAAAAATTGCCACACTTTGCCTGTAACTGGTACCCGTTTCCTTCACTAACCTGTCGCCTGAATGTCGACAAGTTTAGGTAACAAAAAAAACTTTGAGATTCGTGCATGATTTCTTTCCACGTTTCACCGCATGCGCCTGACATTAAGTTTTCTTGTAAATAAAAATATGTATGTGTGGGCAAGTGTGCATGTCATTTTTGTTTACAAATAAGAAATTGCTAGACACGCGCCAGCACAAAGTCGGCGGCAAACATTTGCAGTCAGACCAACAGACAGATGGACAGACAGACGCACGGATGTACAGCCAAAATAGACACTGAAGAGTGCCAGAGCGACGACACTGACACTGCACTTGTGTATAGATATATGTATGTGTGTGTGTTCGGTTCAACTTGAATGAATTGTAGCAGACAGATTTGAAGTTGCGTTGCTCGTTGCCATTCAAGTCGGTGACGTGTGCATTCACTCAACTGCCGTGAGGGCGCATTTATACTTTGTCTCAAAGTCTTTGGCAATGCAGGCGAACTGCCTGCGAGACAACAGACAGAATTGTGTGCAAAGTGCACCGATAAGTGTGCACTGTGAGAAAAACTTTTCAATATTTGGCCAACGGGGAGTTGTTGGCTACGTGCGTCCGTGCATATTGTCGGCGATATGTGAATTGAAAAAGTCGTTAGCAGTGCAACTTTTACAGTGTACGCTGCAGTCTGCCATAGACGAACTAAATAATGTGCAGGTTGTAGGGAAATAAGTTTTCACTCTGTAATAAATAATGTAATGGATTCAGACGCTAATACGTTGGGTGCTTCATTACAGTGTTACAGTGTCTGTGTGTGGTGCTTTGACATTGGCATTGGCATTGAAAGTTGTAAGGGAATAGTAAAACAGGGTGACTGTGATGAATGCAATAGAAAGACCGCAAGTTTTCCATGCCTACAAAGACTATATATTATATTTGCTGATATCTCGAGAAGTACACATCGGATTTGGCTTATTGTATTTGTAGAACCCTAATTGTAGAATTAATTGCAGAACCTAATTAAAAAAAAAATAAAAGCCATCAAAGCAAAAGTTGATACAAATACTAAAGAAAATACAAATATTTAAAAATGAAAAATCGTCGAAATGACGGCAATGGTCTTTCTAGTATTAAATATAGTAATAAAATATTAAAAAAAAATATAGTAATAAAATATAATATAAAAATATACAAAATGCTAAACAATCGTCTTTGTCTCTGCGTGTGGAACCACAGATCCTATGGAGAAGAAATACAGATCCTGTGGTTCTCTACTTGAGTTCTGATATCTGACATCTGACCACATTTTTGTATATTCATTTATTTATTTATTTATTTATTTATTTATTTATTTATTCATTTATTTATCTATTTATTTATTTATTTATTTAATTATTTATTTATTTATTTATTTATTTATTTATTTATTTATTTATTGATTTATTTATTTATTGATTTATTTATTAATTTATTTATTTATATATTTATTAATTTATTTATTTACTTATTTATTTATTTATTTATTTATTTATTTATTTATTTATTTATTTATTTATTTATTTATTTATTTATTTATTTATTTATTTATTTATTATTATTATTTATTTATTATATATCAGTACTTGTATTATAAATACTATCCCAGCCAACTGTACTTTATCTGCTTGGCTGCAAGGACAACTAAATGCTTGATTCTCAAAATCATGAAATTCCTAAAATTTTCTCTCTCTCAATACGAAAAAAATCTCAAAAATAAACATTAAATTAAAATATTAAATATCAAAAAAAATTTTACATTTAAATGTGCATTCTGTAAGTGCACATTTTTGCTTATGTTATGTGGCCATAATTCACTTCTGTCCAACTAACATTTCGCTCAATTTTTTGACATTTCGCTGTACAAGAGAGCGCACGAAATTCGCGCAGGCGCCTTTCAATCAAAACAGAGCCCCACTTCGTATATAAACAAAATCGACAAATGCCGGCACAACAGACTCGAAATAATTGTTCCCACTTTTCTCTCAGCGCCTACAGCACCAACGACTTTTCAACGAAGACAACCAACAGTGTTGCCATATTGAAAAGTTGACATGTTTTAGTACTTGCAACGTGAGGAAGCCAAAAAAAACTGGTTCTCACGTCAGCCAAGTGGCGGCGGGCATATGGCTGCGTCTACGGTGGACAGACGCACGGACAGACGGACGCAGATCGGCGAATGCCAACGCACCACGAGCGAGTGAGCGCACAGAATTTCAAATTTGCTACGCGTAGGAAACCAGAAAAACCGCTCCCGCTGCTGGCTGCCCGGCTCGCTGGATGCGGTGAGGATGTGTTGACGCGACGACGAAACGCGCGCGCCGTGCCAAGTTGGAGCCTGCGACGATGTTCGTGCGACCGATTGCTAAAATAACACAAACAGTTTGTGCGGCAATTGCGAAATGGACGGTTCGTTGTTGCGGATAAAACGCTGGTATATGAAAAAGTATCGCAAGCGCGCTTGAAAACGTTCACAGTGCGGGGCACAACAGAATGTGGCAGCGACATTTGCATGCAGCAATTAAAAGTAAAATTAGCCATTGATGTATAGAAAAAAATCAAATGCGAAAAACGTCAACTTCCGATAATCGAAACGTGTAGCGACAGTTGTCAGTGCCAAGGACTGACAGTTGCAAACAAGTTTGCATGCATTAGGCAAACACTTGCAGTGCGCTACAACAACTGTGCGGAATGTGAAAAGTGCGCAAAGAAATGCAATTTCAATAACCTTTCAAGCTTCTATGCTGTGTGTGTTTAAGTGTGTGGGGCACTTCTTGGAAATCAGTGCAAGCGACAAATTTTTCAAGTGCAGCGCTACGCAACGTTTAACAGGTTAATTGTGCATTCTTTTCACTTGTATAAATATGCAACCTTATGTGCAAATATATAACTCAAACATTTACACATACCATCACACAAAAATTATGAGGTCGCTTTACGAAGGCACACAAGTGTCTTAAAGCCAACGGCTTTTAGCTGCCACAGCCGTTTTCTGCCGTTCCGCTTTGTGTGCTTTGTTCTTGCGCTTTTTTTGGTCAAAGTTGTTGTTTTTTTGGTATTGGACGTGTTTTTTGCATAGAAAGCAGTCTGCAGTCAGGCTGCAGTTGCTGGCTTGGCTTATTGCAGTGGCAACACCCGGCAATGAATACCGGTTTTGCCTGCTGCCTGCCACCTTTTAAATTACTCTGAGCCATATTCGAAGCTGCTGTTGAGTTTTAAATAAATAAGCGCTGCCTTTTTGCTACCACAGAGTTAAGCGCAGCCCATAGCCGATCATGTGTCTATATAGATGCTAAGTTATTAGGTTGAAAGCTGTTTGCTGCCATAGAGAGGGTCCAAGCATTCCAAAGTCAGTCAATTCCAAATCGAGATGATTTCTTGTTTTGCGGTTATTGACTTTTATTTCGGCTTACAATGGATGCGAGAGCACAACTCAAATGAATGTTCTGGAAAAATTATATTTTTAAGGCACATTAGTTCACATAATTGACGAGTCTTAACCCGAGGGTCACTAAGTATTTAGTACTGACTGTAGTTGGAGGAGTATTTTGTTCAATAATCAATTTCACATATTTATATTTATTCCATCAATTTAAGACAGTCAAGTGTCTGGATTTTTGCTAACTCTTTGTTTATGGCTGTCTATAGTACCCATTTTGTTGATGACATTTTTTTTATGGAATTGTTTCTCCAAAAAACTCCACACATGGTCAAAACAGGCATTTAAATTAAAGACTAAGCAGGTGTTTCCATCAGATTTGTATAGTTGTAAAACAGTCTCACGTTCTCACTTCATACAACTTCTGCTTTGAATCGGTGTCTTGGTAGAATTAAAACGTGTCTTTATTACCAAGTTTGCACATATTTTCCATCACATTTACCTTCAATTGTTAATTTACATTGTTTGATTCATAAAATCATCGATAATTTGAAGGCTCCAGGGACCTGCAGATGTTATTATTAAATGCTTCTTCTGTTCGATATTCGTTTTTCGCCAAACATTTCCGAAATCTTGTTTACAAACGAAATCGAAATAGAAAAAATATTAAATATTACTAAAAAGAAAATGAAACTGAACCAAACTGAACTGAAACTAAACAAATATGTATAATATAAATAATAATACAAAATTCAAAACCCTTCAGTTACTTTCTTATAAAACCTGAATTTCTTAAAAAAAATTTAAAATTAGAATTTAATAAGATTTTTCTCTTAAGTACAAATCTGTCACAGAAAAACTCAACATTTCCACTTCTATAATAATGATAAAAAAATAAAATAAAAAAACAAAAGAATTCCAAAACCCTTCAGTTACTTTCTTATAAAACCTAAATTTCTTGAAAAAAATTTAAAATTATAATTTAATAAATTTTTTTCTTAAGTACAAATCTGTCATAGAAAAACTTAACATTTCCATTTCTCTAATAATAATAAAAAAATTAAATAAAAAAATAAAACAATTCCAAAACCCTTCAGTTACTTTATTATAAAACCTAAATTTCTTTAAAAAAATTTAAAATTATAATTTAGTAAAATTGTTTTCTTAAGTACAAATCTGTCATAGAAAAACTCAACATTTCCACTTCTATAATAATAATAAAAATAAATAAATAAAAAAACAAAAAAATTCCAAAACCCTTCAGTTAGTTTCTTATAAAACCTAAATTTCTTTAAAAAAAATTCAAGTTATAATTTAGTAAAATTGTTTTTCTTAAGTACAAATCTGTCATAGAAAAACTCAACATATCCCCTTCTAAGCTTCTAAAGCTCGCGCATACAAATTGTTGTCGAACACTGCCAATTACTCGCTGACGTTCGAACAACACGCCCAACAACGACAACAACAACACCTGTCCAATTCACTTTTTTCCCTCCCACTTCATAGCGCACAACTTGTGTTGTTGTCGTCAACATGCTGCTGCCCACTTTTGTTGAACAACTCAACAAAAATTTTTGTTGTTGCAGCGGCGCTGATGATGTTACCCGCACATGTCTATAGAATTATGAGCAATCTCCATGCATACAGCTTTTACTTTGGCAGTGCATAAGAACGACCGACGAGCAGCAGCTAACCACACTGACGGCAACCAAAGTGGACACGGCACCGTTTGTCGCTGCTGCTGCCGATGTTGTTGACAACAACGAGCTCAAGCAACTACTGCCACAAAGCTTTGCACTGTTGGAACGAGCAACAAACGAGTCAACAACACAAAAAATTACCACAAAAATGCAACTCTGACTGAACGAATTGAAGACTGTGCAGTGTGTGGCTGATGGTTTTTTTTTCCGGTGCAGCTGTTTTGCATAGTTGACGTTGGCTATTTTTGGTGTGTGCTGTGCTTGCTGTGTATTTTTGTTAAGGCTCACAGCCAACAGTTTGGGCTCAAAGTACCCAAAAGTGCTTGACATTGTTAGCTGAATCTGTGAAGCGGATAAGCGGCTGCTGGCTGCCTGGTTCACATTAACCAAATGCAGACCAATCAACCATTGACTTCAACGTTCTTATTCCGAAAAATGCGAGATAGTGGAAATGGTTGTTTGTGCTTTTGGCCAACCTGTACCGTTATTTAACCTATGACCCAATTTTAACCTTTGCCTTTCTTAATTATTAAAGTTTCACCCAATTTCGTCGAGTTTTTATCAAACTTTTCCGCCCAGCTAATGCGTGTTCAATAAAAAACGAATTATTTTAATGGCGGAACATAACAACTACAAAAAAAAAGCAACATCAAATTATTACCTCCACACCAAACAAATTTTGTTATAGGTACACTCTGTACATATGTGTGGGTTGGTATGTGTGTGTGCGTGAGTCGACAGTAGCTTTGCATGTAAACGCGGCCCACATTTTGGCCGCACAACGCTCAGAAGCCATAAAGTGATTACATGAAATTAAGTTATTTGGTCATTATTTTGAAATTATCTCATACCCCATGCCGTAAAGCAGCAATAACAACAAATTTGTTGAACAGTCGAAACTGCACAAACAAATAACAATTCAAAAAGTGCTACAAATGTGACTAAAGTAATGAATGAAAAACCCTTTTTTTCGGGGCGTTGCTGGTCTGAGTGATGGCATTAAAGTTTTGTGTTATTTTGTGTGTGTGTGTGTGTGTGTAGTTGTTTGAGTTGCTAAGAAAATGATGGTTAATGCGTGTGGAGCGAGTATGTTGTTGCAAAATATATACGCCTACTTTTTTGTAAATTTTTTGTAGTTTTGTTATATTTAAGTTTGAAAGTATTTATGGAAAATATTTTTAAGCAGTCATAATTTTAATAAATGCAATGATTAAGCACCAGTTTTTGAAGATTTTAATTGAACAGTTGTTTGGTCTAAGATTTGGCCTTTTCAGTTTTGTTATATTCAAGTTTGAAAGTATTTATGGATAATATTTTTAAGCAGTCATAATTTTAATAAATGCATTGATTAAGTACGATTTTTTAATTACTTTATTAAAATAGTTGTTTGAGTTTAATTCAGGAAAATTTTGGAAACAGTAAAACTAGTTCAAGTTCAACATAGCTTTGGATTCTCGAGCCCAATCTGCTCAAATAATCAGAAGCTAACGAAGTGAAGTGAAATAATCAAGTAGAATGACCTCTTATTTTTGTAAAAACATGCGAAAAATTTTTCACCAAAATTAACCCCGAATAACACTCAAAAGTTTGAATCTTGGTGCATTTTTTAAACAAGAAAATTCCAGGAAATCATTGCTGCATTGGTAGCAGCACATGTAACATGAAAATTCTTGTAGTGTCCTTCCTTGAAAACACTTGCAGTGTCCTACGCATACAATCCGTAAGCCATGAAAAACTTTTCGAATGTTGCATGTACATTTTGAGTAGTGTTGAGTTATTGCAATAGAGAAACTTTTTAACAAAATATTTATCATATTCGTTTTTTGTAATTTATTTAAGCAATTGAAGTAATAAGCAATATGAAGGCGTGTCAAAATCTGATCTACTGTATATTTTGGTTAGAAGCAACCTTTCATATCTTCCACAACTGTTTCGGCCCCCTTCTTTTTTCTTTTGCTTCGCTGCCAATTTCTGCAGTTGCTTAATTTTTGTTTTGAAAACTTTTGTTTTTGTTTTAGTTACCACTCTGAAGAGTATCAAACAGAAAAGAGTTGGCAGTAGAACAATAAAATTGTAATGCTTCCTTCAATTGTTTTTTAAAAGCTCTTCACCGACCATTTTTCTGAGCGCTTCTTTACAAAAAAAATTATATAAATAATACAAAAGCCTTTCTGCGTCTTTGGATCAACAATGTATCTGATCGAAGATTTTATCTTCGTAAACATTTAATGAATAATTCTACATTTCAAAGCTAATGCAAAGTTGAAGCGTGGATAGTTTTCAATTCGAGTTCAAATGATTTACAAGCTGGAAAAATTAGTTCAAGGCTAAATTATAATGTTTTCCTGAAGCGTTTTTTTTAAAGCTCTGCACCGACCATTTTGCTGAGCAATTCTTTTTAAAACAAAATTTAAAAAATTAATATAGAAGCCTTAACAACGTCTTTGGATTATATTTTATCTGATGGAAAATTTTATCTTCACAAACATTCTAAAGGCAATGAATAATTCTACATTTCAAAAGGTAATGCAAATTTGAAACATGTATCGTTTTCCATTCGAGTTCAAATGTATTACAAGCTGAAAAAATTAGTTAGGTAAACATTTCTTTTTAAAACAAAATTTAGAAAAATAATATCGAAGCTTTAACAACGTCTTTGGATTACATTTTCTCTGATCGAAAATTTTATCTTCACAAACATTCTAAAGGCAATGAATAATTCTACATTTCAAAGGTAATGGAAATTTGAAGCATGTAAGGTTTTCTATTCAAGTCCAAATTTATGACAAGCTGAAAAAATTAGTTCAAGGCTGCACTGTTTCTTAATTTTCAGAACACTTTCTCTTCATATTCTTTGCTTCAATCACTCATCTATTCAACATTTTAGCGCATTCGTTGAGAGCTTAAAGCACTTCCAATCTAAAACACTCCACTCCACTCAGTTGCCGTCGCATTGTCCTTGCGCTGGCAGGTGAATGCTAAAGCAAAACCGCCAGGCGCGCTCTTGCACCAAATGCCTTCGTGCGGCTGCCTGCAATAAAAACCGAAACACCAACAATGCCAACACAGCACACAGCATAATTTCAGTGCTGTGCTTAATTGTTGTTAATGCCTTTTTAATTGTGTCATTAATTGCTGTCGCCTTGTGCCCAAACAAAATCGTACGCGCATCGCTAGGAATGTTGACTTCCGTATAGAAGTTGGTGAAAAAAATGCACATTAAAACAAAACACAAATTACTAAGCAAAAGCAGCAAAAAGAAAGAAGAACAAAGCAATGTGTATACAACAAGTCCTTAATTAATCCTTCCGTATCGCTTAAGCAATTGCAAATTAACAACATCAGCGCCATGCAACGTACCAGTCGACGCGTTTGATGGCTGCGTTGCTGTCGTCTGACTAATGTCGGCGCACTCATACGCCCCGTGCGCCCAGCGCTGTGTGCCGTCTATTAGGTTTTTATCTTATGGCCCCGTAATTGTTGGTGTGCGTGTTTGTTAGTGTGTGCGTGCATTAATTTTTACGCAGTCATTTGCAATTATTTTTACATTGCTTCGTGCTGCTTGTTTGGTGTTGTTGTCGTGTGCCGTCAAAGTTGCTGCGCTGAACCTTGAACTTTGCTTGCATTGACTTTTTCTATTATCTTATTTATTTATTATCTGCATTATGACATTGTTGCTTTTACATAGTTTATTCTATTTACTCTTTATTGCTTTTGTTGTGTTCTGTTTATTCGTCTGCACTTTGGTGCGCTGAGCTCTAATACGGTCGGTAATTTTTGTATTCCCTTTTAAGCTTGTTGCTTCAGCCTTACTTCATTTTTTATTTATTTATCTAATTTATTTTTTATTTTCCCTCAGTTTTCCTTCTTTAGTTTTGATCTCGGCGCACAACTTTTTCTGTTTTCTCTTTAGCATTTTCTACTTTAACTCAACGCCAAATACCCACAATTCGCTTCAGCTTTCGTTTCAGCTACTCGTTGCGTATTTGGCTGTCGTTCATTTGTTGGCCATAGCATACTTGACGGCGTTTTTGCGGCACTAATGTTCACAACATTTGGTTACGTGCGCTCCACTTCCCTCTAAGCTCACTTCAATTGTGCCGCTCCTTGCGTTCGGTTTCCGCACTTTGTGCACCTCAGCCTACCAACAACGCTACTTGACTGCCTTGCTATCTAACTGCCCATTTATTTACCTCTCTGTCCCTCTTGTTCCATTGTCGATTGGTCAGTATGTTGCGTAGTCTTTGGTTCTACGCTGCGTGCGGTTGCTGTATGTGCCGTGTCCTTTTCGACCCGTTTGACTTTTGGTCATTTTTATATATCTGTCTGAATGTCGGTTTGCTTGTCTGCCAGCCAGCCAGCCAGCCTCTGTATTTTTGCTTGTATGTATGTGTGGCATTTGCTGCTTTCAGCGCCAGCATTATTTTCATTACTACTACTGGCTACTGGTTTTGTTGTTCTTGCTGACTGCATAGCACCACTAGCTTCTTGTTAGTATGTATAGAGTTGCCAGTGCTGCTTTTATTTTCTATTACGATTGTTTTTGTTGTTGTTTTAGTTGCTGGTTGGTGCCTCTCTAAAGTGGCAATTTGTTTAGTTTTGTAAGCGCCTCTTTTAACGATAATGATGATTGCTCTTTGTTGTGTTTTTATTTTCAGACATACACAAACACACATATAAACCCGACGCACACATACAAACACACACGGATCTCACGAAAATGTTGACTAAGCACAGAATGTTTCACATGTCTACAGTTGTGCTAGTTGCGCTTTTTGTTTTTGCATACTCTAAATATTTCTCCTCTATAAGTTTACTGTGTGGCATTAACGATTTTTGGTTTTTGTATTTCATAGTTTTCTTTATTATGTGTGGGTTTATTTTGATTTTTTTCATTTGACATGGTTTACCTATCATTTAATATATAAGTTATAGTAAAAAGATATACATTAATTTTGCATGAAATTGAAGACTTTATTTAGTGAAAGTTAGAATGATCTGAATTGGATCAAATTAAATTGAAGCCATTTTGAAGGCTATTTATTATTCCTCTCTTATTGAAACTCTCGTCCCTATTAGCAGAACGTTGGCACAATCGGTTTTGCAAGCTTCTCTTGAGGCAAATTTTTCACCATATCAGAAAAATCTTTCGACATAGACAGAAACAGGTGGCAGGTGCCGGCAGCTTGGTGTCGGGTCCAAACTATAAGGTGAATGCATAAGCAATAACTTATTACCTAACCTTCAAAATAGTAACAAGTTCTTGCTTACAGTCCGGACCTGGACTCCATTCTGTCATAGAAACCCTCCTCCCTATTGGCACAAAACTGGGCCAGTCGATTTTTACAAACTTTTCTTGAGGCAGATTTTTTACCATCAACATTATTTACCATAGACAGGAACACTTGGTGCCAAGTCCGAACTATAAGGTGGATGTATAAACATCTCCCAGCCATGCTCCTGGAGCTCTTGACGGGTCACTATTGATGTGTGTGACCTGGCGTTGTCGCGATGAAATATAATTCCCCTCGTATTGTCCTAAGCTGGCCCCTACTGGACGCTTGTTTGCCTCAAACGCTCCAATTGTTCATAGTAGATGGTTCCTCCTTAGTAGATGATTCCCTGTCAATCCCATCAAACACACAGAAAAACCTTCTTGGCCGTCAATCCTGGCTTGGCCACCGTTTGTGCTAATTCACTGCGGTTTGATTCGACCAGTTAATAGAACCAATAACCATCTGCTTCAATTCTGAAACTCGTTCCAACTCTTGTGGCACTCATACATCAAGCTTCGTTTTGTATCCAGCCTTATTTTCAAGTAAGTCCAAACGATTTCTGCGCAATGTTTAGTTGGTGGACAATCGAAACAGTGCTAAATGACGGTCGGACTCCATGATTTTCATGATTTTATCGATATTTGCAACAAATATCTTTCCTAACCTAAACTTTGACAAATGGCTTGACAATGATCTTTGACATCAAAATTTTTGGAATGCAATCAACGAAATCAAAATTGTGCATGATTTACTGTTAGAGTATTAAATATGGCATATTTCCTCCTCTCTGGTGTTCATGTTTGATGCGCGGTCAAACAAAACTGAGTTAAGCATCTAACAAATTGTCTGAGAAGTTTCTTTAGTAGTAAATCGTGTCTTTTTAACGCCATCTGGCGTAAGTTGATCGAAGGAAAATTGTAAAATATGGCATATTTTCTCCTCTCTGGTGTGCATGTTTGATGCACGCTCAAACAAAACTGAGTCAAGCATCCAAAAAATTGTCTGAGAAGTTTCTTTAGTATGAAATCGTATCTTTCTAATGCCATCTGGCGTAACCCGATCGAAGGAAAACTGTAAAATATGGCATATTGTCTCTTCTCTGGTGTCCATGTTTGATGCGCGCTCAAACAAAACTGAGTCAAGCATTCAACAAATTGTCTGAGAAGTTTCTTTAGTAGTAAATCGTGTCTTTTTAACGCCATCTGGCGTAAGCTGATCGAAGGAAAATTGTAAAATATGGCATATTTTCTCTTCTCTGATGTGCTTGTTTGATGCGCGCTCAAACAAAACTGAGTCAAGTTACCAAGAAATTGTCTGAGAAGTTTCTTTAGTACGATTCGTATTTTCCTAATGCCATTTGGTGTAAGTTAATCGAAGGAAAATTGTAGAAAATTGTAAAATATGGAATACTGCCTCTTCTCTGGTGTGCATGTTTGATGCGCGCTCAAACAAAACTGAGTCAAGCATCCAACAAATTGTCTGAGAAGTTTCTTTAGTGTGAAATCGTATGTTTCTAATGCCATCTGGCGTAACCCGATCGAAGGAAAATTGTAAAATATGGAATATTTTCTCTTCTCTGGTGTCCATGTTTGATGCGCGCTCAAACAAAATTGTGTTAAACAATCACAAAACTGTCTGAGAAGTTTTTCTTGTGAAAAATCTTATCTTTCTAGCTCCATCTAGTGTAATCCGCAGTACAGATTACTAAAGTTGTTTATTGGAAAAAATAAAAATGATTGGTAAATAATATTACTGCCAATTTTGGCGCTTGCCGGTAGTTTTCGATCAATTCAGCTGAACATTGCCAGTACGATTTCTTATATTTTGTGAAGGCTCTTTTTTCTCTATTAGATATGAAATGTGTTTACCTCTTTACTTGATAGAATTTTTGGTTAGTCACAGCTGGTTTTTTATTCTCATGCTGCTCGTTCTCATGCAATCAAAAATTGTTCCAAAAAAAATGTCATGAACACATCATTACCTCAGTTGTCCTTGAGCTTTGAACTATCTATTTGTATATAATTAATGTGGCATTGTTGACACATGGTTAGATAATTCATTATATAAACTATAATTTTGTCAACAGGTAATGATTAGTTTCGTGGTTTATTCAAATTATCTACTTTTGGTGATTATGTAGCTTTCGGGTCACAATAAGGAATCGATAAAAGGTAAACCTCCTATTTGACGATTCCAGTGCGTACCGGATAATACTTTCCATGCAGAGGATTGCTTTGGTTTAGAACGCATTTTGCCAAATTGATTTATTAAACATTTGAAAAGGACTTTAAAGTTGCTTTCTCACACGCAGCTTAACTTTTAAACATTTACTTAATACTGCAGATTTTACAACTCAAATATTTTTGCTATATTGCAAACAAAGTCAAAAATGCGCGCCATTGCTGAATGCTTTCGCAGCGAGAAATCGTTTCAATAAAGCGCTTAAGTGCCAATGCCACATAAAGCAATTTAATTTATATTAGAAATGTGATATCCTTGAGCGGAAAGGCACAAACAAACACACACACACACAAACAAATATTTCTCCATATATAAGAAAAAACAAACGCACAAACAACACAACACACACACATTTGCTGAGAACGCAAAAGCTGCCAACAACGGTAGCAACAACAATAACAACAACAACAACTAAAGCGCATTTGAAAATAAAGCTGTTATAAGAGGAAGTAAAAAAAAAAATGAAAAATCGAAAAACAAATCCAACAGCGAAAGCAGTTAAAACAATTTTAACTGCTGTCAAACTGACAAAGCCAGCTCGACGTACAGCTGCGGCGACATGTGAACGCGGGCGGCGGCATCGATACGCCGATTCGCGTGCGACTGAATACTCACACTTGGCGGAGGGAAGCTGTGCCATGGGGAGCATCGGTTTTATTTTTATGATTTTTATTAAGTCATCGATTATAAACATTTAAAGCAAAAGCGGCGGCTGATGGTTCGTTGGCTGTTTTATGTTGGCTGCTGGCTGCTGGCAGCGCCAATGCGCATCGCAGCGGATCGATAAACGTTTTGGTCATTGAATGTGTTTGCGGTTGGTCAGTAACGCGTTTGCACACACACACTCACTCACACACTCACTCACACCAGCAAAACAAACACACTGACACACACACAAATGCCGTTGCTGCGAGATGCTATCGATTTATCAGCCATACATCAATTGCACACACCCACACACACGCACACATGTACACACACAAACACACATTCGTGGCACATCCGCACAGGCGCTGCGTTGCGTCGCGTCGCGTCGCGTCGTGTCGTGTATATGGCAAAATAATATCCACTCATTACTTTATCTGCGCGCCGCCGTTGGCTTTGCTGTAAAATGAGCGCTTTGTGGTCCGTAAGTCTTTTCCCATTATGGACGGACGCGGCTGGTGCGCGCTCATGGCTGACACACACAGCGCGCCGCAGCGACGGGGAGTAGCCACGGCAACGTTTCTGATGTGCCGCACAATTCACATTCGCCATTGCAATATTGATGTTTGGATTTGTGTGTGTGTGTGTGTGTGTGAGTTTGTTTGCGTGTTCTCATATGTCTGTCTGTGCGAGTTTGTTCGTTTGTAGTTGCAACAGTATCAGCGATATCCGTCTAGTTGCATCTGTATCTAGTCACTTACTACTTAAAGCGACAGGCAAGCAAAAGCAGCTGACGTTGCGCCAGCAGCAGCTGAGCTTTAAGTTTATTGCATTATGCCACATCGCTGCTCCGCCAACTGATTGATTTCAAAGGCTGGCAACGTCAGCGTCAGCTTCGTTATCGTAACCCGCAATGGTTGAGCGCTGCCAGTGTGGGCGATGTGAAGTGGCCTTCTGCTGCTTCAACCGCACAGCAGCAGCAATGAATACAAGAAATAAAAAGAAATAAATAAATAAAGTAATTGAAATCGCTTGCGGTTTGGCAGCGCAAAATGTGCACATAACGTTTTCTTGCGATGCGTCGAATGCAGCGAAACGTTGTGCACTGTGCAACGTATTGAGGCTAAAATTTAATTCAAGGCGGTTAGAGACGTTTTGCGTTGATCCAAAATATTGCAAATGGAGAGTAGCAAATGTGCATTGGGAAAATTTTCACTTGAGATAATTTATTACACTGTACAACACAAAAGTGATAACAAGGTTTTAACCCATTGCTGCCGGGTACCAGTTCCGCTCATACGATTTTGATAAAATTTCATACACGACCTAGAAGTGACCCAAAATGAGCAGAAACAATGTCTGCTTTATATCTCTGCACGTTGCTGAGATATTCATTAAGTATTTTGTACCCATTACGCAGCAATGGTATCTTTTTTCCATATATTGTGAAGTGATCAGCTAAAGACGTGAACAAAAGTTGTATTTTTTACAGGTGAGTTAGGAGGCAGATTTTTGTGAAGTTCTAAGGCCACTACGTTTCGCCACATTTTTCATCTCCGGAAAATTCACGATTTTTGGAGTCTGGTAACTCTAGCTAGATGGCGAAATTTTAGGGTGACCTTCACTAGGTTAAGGTAGTTCCATCTTTACCCTAACTATCCCTATCAATGGTTTTGAGAGATCCAAACATTGACTTTTTTGTGATTTAAAAAAAAATCTATTTTCATGGGTAAACTTTTACCCATTAGGCAACAATGGGTTAAACTCTTTTTCAGTTTTCAGTTATTTCTGCTGTTCAAGTTAAATTTTGAGCTTCAGAGAACTAAAGTAAAATTTTATGGCCAACATACAAAATACACAACAACAAAAAATAACAAAATATTGGTACTTAACCCTTTCGCTACAGGTTTTTACTGGGGAAAGTTAAAATTGTAAATTGTACGTCTTAGGCTTCTATGTGATTATATTAGCAATAGAAATTTTTTAATTTTTATACTCGGACCCTGTATTTTAGAGTGTTTTTCTATGAGAGCAACCACATCGTTGTGGCTGTAATAATTACTTAAACATTAAACTTTTTACGCATAACGAAAATTTGAATATTTCTTCATTTACTTAAACCAAAATTAGAAAAAAAGTTTTTAAATTGAAAGAAAACGTCAAATTAAAATGTTATCTAAAGTTTTCTGCTTCTTCTTCCTTTACTATGTCAAGATATACCATTAAAGAAACGTGTATACATCTCTTGTTTAAACTTAAATATTCAGTTTATTAATTTCGTATTTTTCCTAAAACTTCAAAATATTCTAAAGACCAACAAAAAAATGTATTCTTGCAACCATAGAGTATGCAGACGTCCACAAAGTAGCTTGTTGTCATATGGCAACAAAATAGCGAAAGGGTTAAACTCTTTTAAGTTTTAATTTATTTCTGGTGTTCAAATTAAAGTTTGAGCTTTGGTGTATTCAGAGAACTATAGCAGAAATTCATGGCAGCATACAGAATACAAAAAAAAATTACGAGGTTTTGAACCTTAAATTTTTTAAATTTTGACTTATTTCTGCTGTTCAAGTTAAATTTTGAGCGTTGATGTTTTCTGAGATTTATAGTTGAATCTTATGACGAATATTTTCGTGGTACATTTTGTCCTTAAAAAATCCTATTTCGATGGATATTTTTAGCATTTTTGAAAAAAAGGGTCAAATTTACTCATAAAAATAGGAGTTATAGGGTTAAAATGTTCCACAAAAATGTTTCTCGTAGTATTTTACATCAACTTGCTGAACATATCATAATCCCAAAATGTAAGGTCACATGGTTTTCGTATGCCGATTCACCATACAAATCTGCAGAAACTTTAATCACCCTAAAAAATGCAGATGCAAGCTTTCAAAACGCCAATACACGTGTCCTATGTCCAAACACATTCGTTGTCAGAACGTTGTTATTTTATTATCCAAATTTTTGAATAATAATGGTAAATATTATATCTATAAAATTTGGCAGTTATTTTAAATGTGTTTTTTTGGAATAACCATTTTTTTTATTTTTATTATGCGTGTTTTTGAATAAATATGGTAAATATTATGTCTCCAAAATTTTGTAATTATTTTTGTTTTTTGGTTTTTTAAATTTCAAATTTCTTTTATATATTTTTGAGATTTTCAAATTTAATTCAATTCTTTAAAAATATGAATCGTTCCAAAATTTTGTAATCTGCCTTGAATTGAATTTCTAAAATAATTGAAAATGTTCACTGCTCCAATGGCAAATAATTATACTTGCCAAGACATACATACATACATGCCACATGTACAAAGGGTGTCCTCATAATAATGCCAGATTTTCATTTTAGAATCATCCGTCCATCCTTGAGCAAGTAATGATATTTGTATTGTATTGTAAAGTAGAAAAGTTCCGATCAAAAGTGGAATAATATATCCGGAAAATGGCTCCACAGCTGTGAACACAGGCTACTGGTTTTTTTTCAAGTTTTGATGACATTTATATCAAGTGACTCTATCTCAATTTGTGATGGTAAAAAAATCACACAAAATTCAAACTTAAAAAAACGATTTTAGTCAAAGTATCCGGTCACAGGAACCATAGTGCCATGACACATGTAATCTCGCCCTTGAGCTGAGCACACTGTTTCCAGATCAGAAGATTTCCTCCTAGATTTAGGAGATTCTGGGCCTTTTAAGATAATTTTTAGGATGAAGAATTGTTTAGCAAAAAGTTTATGAGATGAGATTTTGATGGTGATACATTTGATATCATCAGTGGCACTAAAGCCTTGAATATTGAAAGCTAAAGTGTCTAATTTAATTTAATTAAATTTGGTGATTCAAAGTGTATAATTTATGCAATGAATGAAGCAAATTTACAAAAGCGAACTTCATGCCGATCTCATTTTGTATATGTTTTGCTGTTGTAAGCTGAAGCTGAATGAATAAAAAGGCTGCAATACCTAAAAAAGTATATAATATATTGTAATTTTTTTTATTAGAAGTTGAATTCCTGAATGACAAAAATTTTAACAACAAAATTTCAGGAGATTTTTTAAATTTTTGGGAGGCTAGTTGACATAGAAATTTCGAGAGATGAATTATTTAGTCTGCAATCATTGCACTAATAATTCGATGGTTTCATGAGTTTTGTGACAGGTGACGCTGTCCTGATGAAACCAAATGTTGTTCAGATCCATATTGTCTAGAACTCCGTTATCTTGTTCCTGTAATGAACTCTATTGACACTGATGCCTTTTTTTATTATACCCAGGATTTCAGGAGGGGATGTTTCTGCATACAATTTTTGAGCCCAATATCAAACATATTTGCCATTCACAATTATTTGTACAAAACATACATTTTTAGGGATCTCAACAACCAACACATATTTCGAATTCATAAACTGGTTCAAGCCATGTTTGGTGCAGTGGCAAAGTCCTCAGCGAAACAGACAAACACATTAAACGAATACAACAACGACTATGCCACACATTGTACTGACACCGCCCGCCACACCTACCACTTCCACTTCTACTTTCACTTAGCTCAAATACTCGTACTTAAGCGCGCTGATGATTAAACATAAAAGACAGAAATCCATTTATTTCGGACTAACACGCTGCCATTAAACAACGTCCACGTGTCTCCACCCTCTAAATGCTGCATTCAGCCCGCTTAAGCTGAAATTGACGTTGCCGCCAAAGCCGGCAAACGGTGTTAAATGTTTTTATTTTTTTGCATTTCATTTCACTTCATTCCGTTTCAATTCATTTCGTTTCGCATTATTTTACATTCGCATCAATGAATGAGAGATTTTTTTCTATGGCAAATGGTGGATAGGCGCTGCTTTGGCTGAGTTGGCGGACGGGCAAAAATTAAATACAAACAAAAGCAGCACTCATCGCTCAGACAGCATCAAGCGGACAGACAATCGAACGCAGGCAGCGTTACGAAAGGGCTGCACGGGGCGCAGCATATGCGGCGAACAAGGACAATAAGGACACAAAAAGTGGGTACATTAGTATTTGGGTACTTTTGCGGTGCAGTATTAGCAACGCACCGGCAGTTATTCGTGAAGAAGGGGTATGTGTTGTTTTTGTTGTTGCTTGTACGTTTCTCTATGTGTGTGTGTATGTGTGCGTGTGTCTCGCTGCCGTGTAATGGCTAAAGTGTGTTTGAGTGCGCAATTTCGGCAACAAATGCGAAATAATTGCTGGAAAATTTGATGATGAGTGCGTTATTTAATTATTCTTTGTTTGTAGCTCGTTTGCTGTGTGCTTATTTTAGATTCTTTGTTCCAGGAAATACTAATTTTGGTTGAGCTTATGGGTGCGCAAAAAAGGTTGGCAGTAATTAACAAAAATTTAATGAATGTCTGCTCATTATGCTTTTTCCGAATGAAAATAAATATTTTCATTTTTTGTTGTTTTTCCTAAAGTATGTATAGTGAAAATATAAAGCTTTGCAAGGACTTTATTTAATTGTATGTATAAGTATGAATCTGAGTATTTTGTAAATGTAAATCAATTAAAGAGTTTTACAGTCCTAAAGCGTATTTGAATGCTTAGAGGGTTTGCTATTTGTCTGCTGAAAGGACAACTACTGAGACAACAGTTGAGTAGATATTCAACTTGTGATCCAAGTCAGAACATAGTCTTCTTCTTTTTATTTTACTTCGTCTTCTTCCTCTTAACACTAGACAGACCATAGCCGTTATTTTGACGGATTTTTATTTTTAAATATCTGTATTTTCTTTAGTAAATATTTCCATCAACTTTTGCTTTGTTGACTTTTATTTTTTTATTGTAAAAACTTTTATATATTTTTTAAATTTATTTTGTAAGAAATAAGCCAAATCTGATGCATACTTTTCGAGATATCAGCTTATATAATATGTAGTCTTTTTAGGTATGAAAAATTTCGGTCTTTCTAGTACTACAGAAAATTGCAAATGGTCGCATCAGTTCTGTTAGTTAGTGTTCTTTATTAATTAATGTTTAGTTCAGTAGAAAAGATTTGTTTCCTCAAGAAAATTTTGTCTGATCTGTAAAAAGAGAATCATCATAGGATCATTTCTGTAGTCAGTCTTCATTTACTTTCATTGCAGATCTATAAAAAGATACTACAGATTGTCAGGCTGGGTGAAACCAGCTGGTTCTTCCTTCTTCCAGAAATCATAAAGCATTATAATAGCATAGATTTATTAGCCAAATGTAGCTACGAAGCAACTGACTAAAAGAGATAATAATAACAAAGAAACTATATGATAGATCTATGCCTATTTAGAAGATTTTCTGTAGACAGAGCAACAACACACAAGGTCTCGTTTTATACTCGTCATTGTCCTTTTTAAGCCGCACTGAAGGTCGTCTTCATTCAGTCATTTATTCATTCAGTTAGTCCTTGCAATCAAACAACAGGTTCAGACTAGTGACGTCCTTGAGTGATGAAGGTTTTTGTCATTGGTTAATGTAGAAAGCATTGTTTGTGTGATTTTCTGAGCTAATCTTGAGACAAATTTGTAATAGTCAAAATATTTCTGAAACAAAAAAACAAGTTTAGAAGAACACAGTAATAAAATTTGCATAGACAATTTTTAATAAACACAGTGCTGGTAGTTTTTTTTTAATCAAAATAAAGAACCCATTACTCACGTTATGAAAAAACAGAATTTAGAAAAATGTTTCAATTTTTATTATGACTGTTTAGAATATCTTCGTCTTCCTTCCAATTTAATTGTATATTTCTATGGAAATATTTTTAAGATATTTTTGATAGATTCACCATCAAAATCTTAATAAGCTTAGCACAATTAATTTGAATAAACATTATGGGGTAAGGTTTAAAAAAATAGATTTAATGTATTTTTGCTGTTCCTTCAATAAAAATGGGCCAAGGCAATCGAAGAGATATTTTTTGATTAGTTAAAAGATTTTATTTGAGGTTTCCTTTATCAGAAATTGAAAAAGACAGCAGAAATTAATTTTATAATATTTATAAAAAAATCTGGTAAATCTGAAAACTGTAAATATGGAAAATCTGGCAGTCTTTTCAGGGACTTCAATATCAAAAATTTCATAATAAATTTTAATTTGTTTTGATTAGTTAAAAGATTTTATTTGCGGTTTCCTTTATCAGAAATTGAAAAAGACAGCAGAAATTAATTTTATAATATTTATAAAAAATCTGGTAAATCTGAAAACTGTAAATATGGAAAATCTGGCAGTCTTTTCAGGGACTTCAATATCAAAAATTTCATAATAAATTTTAAGTAATTAATTAAATTTAAAATAATTAATAAATTAAATAAGCATTGAGAACAATTTTGTATTATTAAAAAAGAAGGAAGATATTGTGTTCGAGAGTTCAAGAAGCTTAGAGATCACATTTAAAGAGAAACATGTACAAAAAATAAATTAAAATTAAAATTAAATAAATTAAATTAAATTAATTAAACAAATTAAATAAATTATTGTAGTGTAATGTGTAATGATAAAATAAATTAAATAAATAAACATTAAATTAAAAAAATTAAATTAAATAAAAATTAACAATAACAAAGTTGATGTCGTGTACCACGAAACCCACTTTTTTCTGCAATATTCTAAACATTTCTTGCTCAAAAGCAGCGCACAATGGGACTGGGTAGAAAACACGTCGCACAGCACCACATTTCCTACGCATTCGTGTCGACAAATTTATTTAAAAAGGATTAGCTGCAGCTAAGTAGCGTGTTTGTACACTTGAACACATGAAGCGGGGTGCTGGAGATGGAGGCACTTTATGTGCCACATTCATACAACACACACACACACACAAAGCAATAAGTACATGAGTGCGTTTCCACGTACAGGCAAACGTACAGAGTGGGCTAGGAGCTGAAAGCGGCCTGTGCGGCAATGGCGTTTCATAAAACTGTTAAGGGCTTTTCCACTCATGCTTATCTGCCCCCAATTCCTCACATACGCACACACATGAATAGTACACACATACACACATACATACATATGTACAAGTACCACATTTGCTCGACATGCTAAATCAGTGAGCGTAAGAAATTCGATTTATTTCAATGTCCATCATTTTTGTTTGCTTGTAAAACTCCACGCCACGCCAATGTCGACACGTGTACTTTTCACATTTTATTTAATGAAGAATATTTGTTGTTGTTGTTGTTTTTGTTGTTATTGCTATGTCATAGGATATTTTAAAAGCGCTTAGAATCCTATTAGCATTAGAATTCGGCAAAACTGTAAGCTTGGTATATGTTCGGTATGGGCCGTTTAAAATGGCCCAAAAAGGCATTGGTGTCAGTTGGAATTTTGTTGTTGGACAAAATGTTTGCTATGCTTTCAGAAGGACTTTACCTTTTTAAGCCTCAAGAGGCCGAATTTAAAGTTGAAGTATAAGTTCAATTTTAATTGCCTTAAGTTGTCAGTCGGGAAGTGGTTGTTGTTGTTTTTTTTTTGTTTTGATTTTAAAGTTTTTGTTGAGTGAGAAGTTGTGGCGCTGCACAAATGTCCGAGTTCACAGTGGGTTAGTGAAGTTAATCAATATGATTCTTTCAGATGTATGTGTGTGTCATACAGTGGCGCACGCAGTGGGGTTTTGGGGGTTAAAAGCCCCAAATATGCTATAGTTTCAAATGGTATTGGGCTCAAAAGTTCTGTATGGATACCGCCAAATTGAATAAAATTATTTTAATTTATTAAAAACATTTATTAAAAAATTTATTAAAGACAGACCACTCATTCTAATTTTGTCCCGCGGTTGTATGGAATCGAATCACTGTGCACTGTGGTGACTCTTTTTGACTTTCTGATCACTCAATTTGACTCAGTCACATCTCGGTAGTGATTCCGTGTACCTTTCAATCAATTTGAACTGGTATCTTAAAATTTTGTTCTTTTGTTCTCAATAATATGAATATTTTGAAATACTTCATGTTTATGCTTTTATACGATTCGAAAAGAGATTTGTTGGATATTTATTCTCGATGATGTCCTGCAAAGTCGGGTTGCAATAGAAATGTTGACTGTGAACCGCAAGTTGCATATCTACTGGATACCAGGTCACAATGACTTATTTAATCTTCTTATCGGGTTCTACAATTAGTTCTACAATTACAATTAGCCAAATTTGATATGTATTTTTCGATATATCAGCGAATATAATATGTTGTCTTTGTAGGTATGGAAAACTTGCGGTCTTTCTAGTGTTAACTGGTACCATTAAAGACCCAAAAGGTCGACCTGGCCTACCTGCTTACCTAACCTAACCCCAAGACTCATTGTTTTTCAGATATACAGTCCTGTCTGGATATAGTGAACTAATTATTGCAAGGCCTGTTCACATTATTGGGGTTGTTCACTATATCAAGGTTAACATTTTTGTTCAACAACTCGTTTTATTTGCTCAAAATACACTTTTTGCTTGAAATTGCTTTCAAAATTTTGTTCAATATTTAGAGGCTCCATGTCAAAATTTGGGTGTTCACTATATCGACGTGTTCACTATACCCAGACACGACTTACATAGGCCGCTTACATGAGACGCAGTTAGACCTATAAAGGGGTCTTTGAAAAGTTCGCCAAGCTGCGGGTTATTCTTTAGTTCTTGGAAATTACAATTCTTACTTTATGCAAAATGCTCTTCTCTTTTTTAAAATGTTCTATTGGAATGCAGACAATACAACGTTAAATTACTTCTAACACAGATTAGAAATATTTAAAGGTAAATAGATAAATTTGAAAAAGCAAGAAACCAACTTTAATGGGAGTTCCTTTCCAATGGCTAAATGGGTCATTGCGTTTATTAATTTTTAATTTATTAATTTTTCATTTTGTACGCAAAACACTGTTCCGGTTGAAAACAGAAAGTAGGTGAGTTAGCATTTTAATAATTAATTCAAGAATTTCAATACAATTTCTGACTATTTAATTGACTACAATGTGGCCTAAGCATGGAGTAATTACATGTCTAATTTTTTTATTCATATAAAACCTGCAATTAACATTTCTCACCTGGCCTGAATTTCGATAGCATTCAACTCATTTGACCAAATGTATTGAAAAAAAAAGCAATTATTAACACTCAAAAAGTTCAAATTATATAAAATGCTATCAAGTGGCAATGAAACAATTTTAAATGTTTTATTTATTTTTTTGTAAAATAAAAAATTAAAAAAAAGTTCAAATTATATAAAATGCTATCAAGTGGCAATGAAACAATTTTAAATGTTTTATTTATTTTTTTGTAAAATAAAAAATTAAAAAAAAGTTCAAATTATATAAAATGCTATCAAGTGGCAATGAAACAATTTTAAAGGTTTTATTTCTTTTTTTGTAAAATGTATTTCATGCAATTAAACAGAAACAGAAAAATGTGAAAAAATATCTACAACAACTACTGAATACAACAACTATGAAATTAGTCTAAAATGCCAAATCAAATGAAATAATTTCGTTGCCCAAATATCCGGTGGCAGCATGAAGTGTGGCAATGCTGCCAATAATAACAACAACAACTACTAAAATACCAACAAACAAACAAACAAACACACAGTCACGTGCATATTGACAAATTGACAATAACGTATGCATGACTTTTGTTGTTGTTGTAATGCTGCATACATGCAAAATGAGGTTTAGGTGATTTGGCTTGTAAGCCAACAGATATGGCGAGGGTGCTGCACCATACACGCATAACAACAACAACAACAATAATAATAAGAGACAACAATTGCATGAGTCACATTGCTAGCTTTCTATGGTCGCATCGAAATGAGCGACGCTGACGTTGTTGAAACCCGCTGCGTCTGATGTGATAATCCGCAGGAATTAATAAATAAACCATTAACAAATAAACTAGAAGTAAGCCGAATGTCGTGCGAGACCTTATCGCAAAACGACGCAGTGCCACACAGCAATTGCAATAACAACAACAACAACAAAAGCAAAAAATCAGCAACAATAAGAACACCAACACACACAGCCAGACCGACCACAGCTCAACGTTGCGTCGCACAGTGTTGCGAGTTCATATAGCGGAGTGACAAAAATAGAAGGAGTGGTCGTATATAAATGAAATTTGATATACAGTTATTGTATGAGTAAAGAATATACTGTGCAAAATTTCAATGAAATCAGACTAAAACTTCGACCACCTCCCATACAAACGGATTTGAAAAAACTTCATATTAACAATGAAAATTATCTTAGTTTATAAAAGCTGCATTCAAAATAGCTGTATTTTAATTTAAATTTATTTATAAATGTGCATATAGATAAAATGCGCTTTTTTCAAAAGTGATTGAAAATAAAATCTCGATAAATTGCTCCACAGCTGCTTATAAGTTGCTATTAGAGGGTTAAAATCTTAGACTGACCCCCACTAATTTTTCCTCCTGAATATTTCTTTCGAACATATCTACTACCTATCTCCAACTTTTAATGCGGCTCCCATACAAAATCATCGTTTTTAAAAAGTGGGCTCCCGCTGCTCTCAGGTTGGTCTCAGACGTACCATATGTAAGACTGACCCCCATTTTTTTCCCTTCCGAATATTTTTTCTATACACACCTAAAACCTACATCCAACTCTTAAGGTGGCTGCTATACAAAACTAGTAATTTTCAATGGAACTGGCTTCACACTTGTACATGTAGTAAAGTAAGCGAATAAACATCGTATCTGGAAAAGTACTTAACCGATTTGAATGATTTATTCAACAATCGTTAACATTCCTGAATGCCACAAATACAAAATTAATTTAAGTTCAAAAATTCACCACCAGAGGGTGCCTCCCCATACAAGTGAAATAGTAAGGTTGTCAATTTTTGGTTCTGCACGAAAAAAATCACAGTATGCTGTCGAAACTCCATTAACCCCTCTATTTCGAATATAATGGTAATCGTAATTGATTTTCTGAAGCTATCTTCATCAAATTTTTCCATCAGCAGCAGAGCTTTATTTGACCGATTGCTATTGGCATTCAACCAAACTGTGAAAATATCACAAATTTGCACTCAAGTCTTCACCGAAAAATGCCAATAACTTCCATTCGCGCAAATATGCGCAGCTTAAAATTGTACAGCATAATCTACATACTTGCCAAAACAAAATATCAAAAAATTTCAAAAGTGGTATTTAACGTTTTTTTTTTAAATCACTTTTAAATTTTGAACTCACGTTTTATTCACTCGTTTTCTTTACTTAATTTTCATCATAACGGTACTGCTCAGAGGTGAGAGTAATCAGCAAAATTTTGGTCTTGCCAGACCTAGGTTATATAAAACTTACGACAATAATAACTTTTAGGGTCCTCCTCATAATTCATTTTGAAATATTCAACCTCAAAATGAAAGCAAAAATGTGCTGTTTGTACACAATTTTTTTTCAACGCTGGAAGAGCGTACTTTAAGAGCTCATAACTTCTATGTTATCCAATATTTTTTCATAAAACTTCGGATTTCTCTTTATTGAAGTATTTCCAACAAAACCTCGTACTCAGATTTTTGCGCTTAAACAATTGCATTTTGGCATTTTTGTCACTACTCGCGACACTGTGCGTCGTCGGTACAGCAACAAACCAACGCAATCAACGTTGATTTGCAGGTCGGTCGGGCCGTGTGGCTGGCATTGTGCGTAGCAGCGCATAAATGCGACTCGATTGTGTTGGTGCTGCGACTGACAGGCAGCCAGCCAGCCAGTCAGCCAGTGAAACGGACAGACGTACAAGCGGACGGATGTCAACGCATCCGTCGTGGCATTGCGTACGTTGACTTGCGTTGGCTGGTAAACATTGGCAGCGACAGCAAACAGCAATCAAATAAATGAAAACGCAAACACAAATAAGCGCAGCGCAATACAACAATAACAACAACAACAACATCGACTTGTGCACGCAACAATCAAACGACCGCGTTGGCGTAAAATTTTGCCCCTGTGGCCGTTAGGGTTGCAATGCAGTCGACAACGGCGGCCACGGCGGCAGCGTTTTGGGTTTTCGATTTTGTGACTTTTTGCTTATCAATGCAACAACATCGGCAATAAATTTCAACATTCATTATCAAATCCATTTGCGGGCGTTATTTAAAAATATGCACGCATGCACATTCGATTGTCCGTTTGGTCGTTTGTCCTTTTGCTTGTTTGTGTTTGTGTTGGTGTTGTTGGTGTGCTGGTGTTTGCTGTTTGGCGTCTGGTGCGGATTGTGTCAAGTTTTATGTGTGCGGCCAATGCAGCTGCAGTGCTAGCGATAGTACTCGATCGATTTGTTCCGGTGCATGTTGTTGTTGCTGTTGTTGTTGTTGTTGATACATGACCGATAACGCTATGGCGTTGAAATCGTTCATGGCATAATGACATCAAATTGTGTGTTGTAGTTTGAGCCCAATATTCATGTAGCTGAAGGAAATGCTTATTAACCCTTTCAGACTTGAGACTTGGTTTATTGATAGAGTCTTTCGATTTGTGATTAAAAAGAAATTAAAAAAAAAATAAGTAATTCATATTCAGCGAACTGAAGCACCAAACACATTAAATTAATAACTCATGCTTTAATATTAAATTAACTTTAATAACTAAAATTTATCAATAAGCCAAATTGAGCGCTGGATTGTTGTCAGTTGGCCTTTGACACTGAAATTGACACAGACATTTGTTTGTCACAGCACCAACAACAAGCATTCTAATAATGCAAAACGGCGCTGTTATTGATAATAGCAATAAAAACAAACGCGCGAAATAATTTGAGGCCGAAACATGCAACGTGCCACTAAGAAGCAAGAACAAAAACATAGAACTACAAACCACCTACACACACACACCTCCCAACGTCAGCAACTTGACTGCAACAACAGTAGCAACAAAAAAATACAACAACAACAATAACAAATAATACAACCGGCAGCGGCAATTTCTCCATCAGCATTTATGCCGCCATTAAAATCAAATTGCAAATTTTGTCATACGGCACCCTTTGACCCGTCGCACAGTGCTTCGACTTCATACAAAATTGCGGCAAAAATAAAAGGAGTACGTGAAATTCGCTGAATATTTGCAGTCTAAGTCATTTTGAGCTGCTGACATCAAAAATTGTGTTTGTTTCCAAAAAAATATACATATATGTATGTACTTATATTAAAAAAAAATCTAATATGGTTATATATTTTTTAATCATCACCGAGCCCAAACCGCTATAATGATGAAATTTGGTCAAAAGTTGTATTTTAGAAAGTCAACCCTTAAAAATAAATGATTTCAAAAACATCGACCTTGAAAGGGGGAAGGGGGTGGTGAAGTTTATATGGACGGACATTGTTTTTTGGTCGGATTGTTTAAAAATTCTGTATATAGTATACTAAAAAAACAATTACGAAATACGTATTTCAGCGTTTTTCTAAACGCCTTTAAAGGGTGAAAAGAGGGCTGTGAAGTTGCTTGAAGGAAATAATTTTTTTGTTTGGTATCCTTAGAGCTTAACATGGATGTGGCACAGCTATGAAGATGTAATGCAGCTCAATTTATAACGGCGAGACTATTATAAAAATTATTCTTCAAAATTAGACCTTCCTCAAAATTAGATATTCCTCCTTTTTTTTTAGAATATATTAGCATTAAATCACATTTTAGCAAACAAATTCCATAATAATGAAAAAATTTGATAATATGGCTCATAATGGGTTAAATAGGCGTACCAAACCTATTTTTATAAAAAACATTCATAATTCGTGACATTGACTTGGTTACACATTTCTTTTGCAATTTTAACTCAAGCGACTTCTGTAAAAAATCAACTTAGTAGTTTCGAAAAAATTGAATATTTTCCAAAAAGACGCAGATTTTTGTTGCGGATTTAAGAGAAGATAGTCCATCTAAAAAAAGTCATAAAAAGGACCTACGCCAATTCGCGCCATTCGATTTTAATTGCCTTTCTAAATTTTTTATTTTTCATTTACATTAATTTAAATAAATTAATTTTTGAAAATTCGTACAAAAAAAATGATTTACGCTTAACAAAAAAACTGATCAGCGGTCCCGCTCCTACAAATGTAGTTTTAATATTAAAAGAAATTAGTAGCCTATCTACAACAATACATTTTCTACAATTTATTTTATACAAGCACCTAAATTCAATTTTTCCCCCTCATAAAATTTTGTAAAAATATATCCGACTTTGACAAGCTATATCTCCTAATCTCAATTTTTCGATAAAGTTTTTCAGATCCAGCTTAATTAAACAATTACCTTTTTTTCTTACTTTTTTATTACTTTATTACTTTTTTCAAAATCGGCGATAATTTTTTTTTAAATTTTTGTCCACTCTCGAAGCACTGTGCGTCGCCCACTCACTCACTCACTGCTGCGTTGCTGCACCCCAACAAGTCACAATTACACGCCCAGCAACAACAACAGTAACCAGTACGATTGCAATCGCAACTTACTTTTTTATTTAGTTTTTTAGTAAAAACAAATGTAAATTTGACAGTGGAGCATTAGAAGAAGAAAAAGTAAACAAACCGGCAACAGCGCACAAACATAGAAACAACTCGAAACAGTTCGGCAGAGGCGAATGGCGAAGCATAAAAACTGTCAAAATGCACCCTCGAACTGCACTCGACCTTCGTTGACAGCGTTGATGGCGAGTCGGGCGGTTAGGTGCGGTGAGGTTAAGTTGGCTGCACGTGCAGCCATCCCTGTGCCGTCGCACGCCCAACGAGCGGCTGTCATGTGCCCATCTGCCCATCTGTCTGGTGGTTGCTGGGTTGTGCCTTGTACAGGGCTGAATTTGATGGTTGTTAGGGGTTGGGCGCAAATTGTTTGAGGAAATATTTTGAAGCACTTCAGTGTGAGGAATGAAAATTCTTATAGGAAATGGGTGAAATTATAAAATAGAAATATGTAAAAAGTTATATCCGGGAGACGTGTCCTAACATATGTGAAGGCATTTTTGAGGCAGGTGATGCACTGCGACCAAACGATCCTTGGTGTCCTGTTCTTTGACTAGAGAACTTCCTTAAGTCTAATTGGCTCTCTAGCCAAACTGAAATGCATCAAAACGTATCCAGACAATGAGTGTTGACTCTAGTGCTAAGTGTTCTCTCCCATGTAGGAAGGTCCTAGTCAAGGAAGCTACAAAAAACGGCACACTAATTCTAATTGAGTGAGTTCAATATGCTCGCAATTAATGTTACCTACTTATGACCCTTAAACTTTTCACTGTAATAAAACTTATTGTGAGTAATTCTTGGTATTTTGGGTATTCTGAAGACCTCATCTCAGAACTGATAAGAGATATTACAAACAGATTTTTCCACAACATTAGATACGTAAATATGAGACCATTTGCTGTCCTTACGAGTTAAGACGAAATTTCGTTATGTTTTCAGAAAGTTGAAATATACGAGATTTTTAAAAATGATTAATTTTTACGTAAAACTTTGTAGAAAAAAAGGCATAAAAAAATCACTCATCAAATCAATAACACCGTGCGACTGTACTTTTGACCCAACAAAAACATAATATAGGCGTGAAACTAGAGGTCATTCATAGTAACATGGCATACTCAGTTTTTCATTTTCTGATCCGTTGTCCTTTTAAAAGGACTTTAAAGTTCAGGGGCATACACAATTCAAAGATTTTTAAAAAATATTTGCGGTTGTGCAATGATGAAGATGTGGATACCAACTAAAAGGAAAAATTTGTCGCTTTATGACTAAATTTTCTATTTTGAACTTTCAGGACCAAAATATGCCAGTAAGTAATAAAGGATGTGCACACCAAAATCGGGACACTTGTTTTCTGATATAAAAATAAAACGAAGTAATCTAGAATTTTTTTACAATTTATTTCTATTCTTCGGTCTTTAAGCTTTGATAAAGTTCAGATTTATTCCGTATATCACCAACCGCACTTTTCGTCGAAGTCCTGCCATTAATTTTTGACAAAAAATTATTGCGTGTTCCATACAAAATTCCTGCGTATAAATGGAAACTTAGTTTTTTAACTGTGAACCTATTGGGATAGAAGAATACAATTTTGAGGTATTATACATACTGTGACGAAAATGACTTCCCTAAGTTCGTTTTGGATTGTGCTCGAAAATAAAACAACTTCATTTATTCAGCGCAAACGCAGTCAAAAACCAACAATCATTTTATTTACAGATTTACACTTTGCTTGTATCTACACTTGTTACTACTTTGCTTATTCAACCAAGACTCGACCCTTTGCGCTGCACACTGCTGCTTTTTAGACTTGTTTTCTTATCGCGTCGATGTTTCTTGCACATTCTAGTTGTACTCTCTATCTCGATTGTTCTAGCACAGCTCATCACCTTCGCGAACCATCCTCGCCATATCGGAATTATAGCAAGTTTGCCGTACTCCAAAGTGCATGCCTAAAAGTATGCTTGGAAAAGCATTCATGCACAGCACAGAGTGCCTCATCGTTACAATACATACCAAGATCCAAAACATATAATTTTTCCAAAAGGATTCGTTAGAAAACTTGAAGGACATCGAAGGATACACCTTTGAAAGGACCTTACTGACATATCTCTTGAAAGTTGAATATAGAAATATAGTCTAAAGGCGATAATGTTTTTCTTTCATTTGAAATATTTATGTCCTTAAAATTGTCATCATTGACTGGCACGACAGCCCGCTTACGCGAGACTAAGGCCTAGCTTCCCGCAACCACCCGTGTTGTGCGTGTGAATTTGTACGCGGGTGGAAGGAACCTACAGTTTTATGCCGGTTCCGAACGGCAGGTTGGGAGATTTTTCATAAGCAATTTTTACTCTTGTGGTCCTTTTAAAGGGACTTTAAAGGACTCCATTTGATCTCTTGCCAATGCAACATTGCCCACAGTAACAGGGATTTATTCAGGGCCAAGCTGAATCTGTGATGTGACGGGCTCTGTTGAAAAGTTGAAAGTTTTGGAAAGTTAAGCTGTAAAAATTGTTAGGTATTGTCAGGCCTCTATATGAAGTAATTGTGATACCACGAATTCTACCCGTTTGAAATGTGTATGCAACACTATTTTTTCAAAATATGTTACAACCAGCGTTGCCACAAGAAAAAAAAAATGCAAACAAAATTTGCAATATTCTAAAAGATACATTTTGTATCAGTGTTCAATATTCTAAAAAATGAACCAAATGAAATAAAAAATCAGCAAATAACCAAAACCCATTTTCAAAAATAAAAAGAACCATTTTTGGTTAAAAATAACCAAAACGGCAAAGCTGGTTACAACACACATTTCAAACAAATGGGGGAAAGGGAGGGAGGGGACATACAGTTTTACGCCGAATCCGAACGGCGGTTTTTTGGCAAATTCCTTTTTTCACTCTTTCACAGCGACTTTTGTAATTCTCATCTGCTTTATGTGAATAGAGATAGAAGTAGACGCATGTTTTCACCAGCCCGAGCTAGGAATCGAACCTAGGGCCTCTGGTATGAGAAGGCAGCGTGTTACTCGCTGGACTATCGAGACTGACAATTATTACAAAAATAAAAAAAAATGCTTTAAAAACAAAGAGAAATAAATATTAAAATTAAAATTTTTAATTTTAAAATTAAAATTTTTAATTTTATATTAAATTTTAAATTTTTTAAAATTAAAATTTAAAATATTAAAATTTATTTTTATTAAAATATTAATTTTCTTTAGTCAGTTTTTATTCTGACACGGGCCCCTATTTTCCTAAACAGAATGTCGCTCCGCCCTTTGGCCCACAGTGCACTGCAACGCGGCCACTTTCGCTTAATTTCTATTACCATGGCAGATATTGTGGTTGTTTTTGTTGCTTTTGTTGCGCCGTTGGTGGTCGCCACGTTGAAGGTGGTGTCGGCGGTATTAGGTGGCAAAGCGAGTGGGGTATGGGTGTGTGTGCATTTGTTTGCGTTTCTCATGGCAGCGACCGAAAATAAAATAAAATCCCTAATGAAAAACGAGCGCGTGAACCTTGAGTGGTGTTGCGGCTGGTGGCTGCAATGTTCGCCACACACGTTTCCATCAGACCAGTTGCAATACGTCTGTCGCTGCGACGCAATGTCGTTCAGCCGTGTCGGTGTGCGCTGAGCTGTGTGTTTTCTTTACTGATTACGTTTACGTGCATTACGTTTCAGCTTTTTTGTGCTCATCCTGCTTACCTCATCCACTCACCCTTTGCTCGTCTAGTTCTGTTGCCCTGACGCAGATTGTTTTCTGTTGTTGTTTTTGTTTTTTTGTATTATTATTATTATGTGCGCGCGTCGCGTGCTTCGCTCGTCCTTCGTCCTGTGATTTTCGTGTTTGCTTTACAAGGCATTTGCTTGTTTGCAAGGATTAACAATAAAAACACCAGCCAGCCAGCAGCCACCAACTCCAATGCCGCCAAACAACGATAGCAACAGCAACAACAACAGCAACAACAAACAGTTGCTGCCTGTTATCGCAGCGTGTACATGTTTAACTGACGCCCGCCAGACCTTGCCAGATCCTGTCAGCCTGCCAGCCGGTGTCTGCTCGACTGCTCGACTGCCCGCTGTTCGCGTTCTGTCTGCGCCGCTGCCATTTTTTATGCCACGACGCTGCGGCCAGCTTTAAAGGGGGGGCAGTTTTTGTGCGCCTCCCTCGCACCGCTTCTGGTGCTACTTGAGTTGCATTTTGGCATCCTGCCGCTCGTCTGGACGCACTTTCACCACACACACACACACACACACACACACTCACACAAGCGTTGACTGTGCCGCCTGCCAACATTAAATGAATGCATCGAATTACATTTTCTATTAACTGCAGCAGCCCGGTACCTGCCTCTCTCCCCCGCCTACTCCTTCCGCCCTCCCATCCAACCACCAGCAACAGCAGCTGCAACACGCTCGCGCCCTTTTGCTGGCCGCATTTACTTTTCATGTCTGTTGTTGTCGTTGCTGTTGTTGCATTTTGCCGGCCGGCTTTAGCAACTTCGTCTTCTGCCATTGCAACTCTGCCACGCCGCCTTGGTTTATGCTCCATTGTGTTGCCTTACAAACCCCCGACTCTGCCCCCCGACCCTGCCCCCCGGCCAGCCGCTTTCTTGCCAGCGCCTTTCGTTGACTTTGTCGACACCGGCTCTGTCCTTCTGTTCTCACAACTATTAGCCGTGTTGCTTGTTTGTGTTGTATTGTTTGGTTTTGTGTTGTTGTGTCGTTTGTAGCACGGCACGTTTTTGCTGTTTGCATTTTTGTTATTGTTGTGTGTGTGTGTGTGTTGGTTTTTTTTACAGTTTTCACTTGTTTTATATTTTGTTGCTGTTATTACTTTATAGCCGCTGCTTGCCTGCATTTGTATGCATTTTTATTGCTCTGTGGCAACTTTGTTAGCAAACATGGTGACTGAAGTGGTCGAGACGCGAGCGGCCCATTGCAGCATTTTATGACAGCCATCTCGGCTGTCCAGCTCCTGTTGCTGTGCGCCCTTTGAAGGCCTTCTACTTTCGTCTCTGGCTTTGCAATGTTTTGTTTTTGTTATTTGTTTTTATTTGCTGTTTGTGCGGTCTGAGTGGCTGAATGAAAGTTTTTGTAAACCCATTAAATGGCTATTCATCAAAAGTTCTGACACGAAGCGAACGGCAGGTTGGAGTCCTTGCGGCATGGCACTTTCGTGTAAATAAATTACGCCAATGCAACTCGAATAATTGTGGGGACATTTCTTGAGAAAAATGTTTGAAAGAAATCAGAAAGAGTCCAAATCAATTTGAGACATTTTTGAAATAATACTGGGAAATAGTTTTAATATTTAAATAATCTTAATTTAGTTTATGGTGCAATAAGTTTGTATAGAAATGTGTAATTTTGGCGCTGCACAGTGATTCCTTCCATAGAAAAAATCCCAAAAAATTTATAGTCTAAGAATTTAAGGTTTTTGATGTCATTTGAAAGGTAAAACTCCAACTAAGAAAACCCTAAAAAAATATGTGCAAAAAATTAATAAGTGGTTGGGCAAAAGCTGCTAAAATTTGAAACTTTTTCTCAAAACAATTTAAACACATATTTTCTGATTTTATCTATTGAGTAAAAAAATCGTAAGCATTCATGGTTAGCAAGAAGTTGCTAAAACTTTCAATATAGATTAAGAATTAATGTGGGCATTTTTGTTTTTAATGTTTTCTCAAAATTCGAAAAGCTGAGGCTTCTACTTGACAATTAGTTGAAACTATTTTTTAAAATTAAAAACCTGAAAATTGACAAAACTTAGAGAAAAATATCTAAAAAGATTGTGAAAGTATATTCCTGGATTTTTGTTTATTTTAAGAAGCATTCTTTCTCTGTCGGAAAATGTAATCACATCCTCCGATATCTTCCGATCTCAGAAATAAAATGCAATTTTAAGAGTGGTCTAAACACATACTTTTCAACAAAACATATTTTATTTATCCCTGAAAGTATGCAATCAACATGAAAAATTAGAAAAACTGTACAAATGCAAAACATATCCCCCTCAAAACACCCCCTGCGTGCGCCACTGGAGCAGCGAACAGAGTAGAGAGAAACACGAGATCGGCCGAGATATTTTCTTTGAATAATTTTATATCTTAACGTTATTTTTTAATTAATAAAAACGTTCGTGACAATATTCAGAAGTGGGATTCGAACCCAAGTGAGCGTGGAACGCAGAATTTAGAAGTTTCCTTAGGAATAATTTGTCTGTGCGTGTCTGTGAATAAGAACCGACGCGAACTATAACTTAAAAAGCAAAGAAGGCCTATTCCAAAATTTAAAATAAGAAAACTCAGAATTGTTTGTCACCGCAAACAAGTCTTTTCCTTCATTTCTCAGTTGAACCCAAATTCAAAGCAATCAAAAAAATCCCCCACCAATTCATTCCATCATTCAATTCATTCCCCAACATGGTCTGTAAACTTCTTTCTAAACTATTTGCTAAACAATTTAACAAATTTCATTGAAATCATTTCATAACTTATTACTAAACTGCAGCCTTAAATCAACATGCAGGCATAAGAAAATTTTAAAATTTTTCCCCATTCCTTGCAGTTGAATTCAAACCACTTTGCTTATAATAGAAAATGAGCCAAAGATGGTTTTTAGCAAGAACATAAAAGCAACAACAAAATTTTAGTGGCTGCTGCTGTAAGATGAGTGAAAAATGAGCAAGCAAATAGCAGAAACTTGAATTTTGTGGTCACCGCGAAGAATGTCAAGGCTTCTCTGCCAGACTTAACCAAAAGAAAATTTGTTTTGCTGCATGCGGCGCAGTGAATGAGCGAATGACTGATGGCAGCATAGTGTGAGCGGCTTGCGATGTTGCCAGCACCTAAACACACACACACACAGACTGACTAAAGGCTCACTTTGCGAAGCGCAGACTGTCTGTAATCGACTCATTTTGCAAGCGGCCGTCGGTGGCTGCGTTGTCTGTCCGCAGATCCCACTGGCGGTAGTCTCTAGTGTCCGTCCGCCCGTCCGTCCGTCCTACTGTCTGTGCTGACTGTTGCCTGCTTGCTTTGCAGCTGACTGACTTTTGTCTGGCGTCGTACACACACACACACACACACATGCGCGAAAAATTACCAGCGTAAAATATCTATGGTAAGAAAAACGTGTAAAGTGAAGAGTAAAAACTGAAAATGAATAATAAAATGGCGTAGAAAATTTGCAACATTGTGTATGGTAGTTTTGGTTAGTAGCAAAAACAACAACAACAATACGGCAGCATCACACCAAAGTCAGCGCACACATGTCGACAAGCGGGACACAGAGCGTAGATCATGTCGAGCGCAGCAAAAAAAGTCGCGCAATCAAAGGGTTGCGTCGCCCCTCCACGCCGCGTCAGCGCCACGCATCAGCTTCACTAAGCCAGCCAGGATGTTGTGAAGGATGTGTGCGCGTCTGCACCGGGTGCTCTGTAAGTGGATGTCTGCAGTGCATTCTCGGTCTGTGCCGCATTAACCGGAGTAGGTGGCACTGTGCTCCCGACCAGTCGGCCCGCCGTGCCAGCTGGGAGCCACGTTTCGCTGCGTGTGTGCGCTAAACTTACCCTTGAAATTTTTTATACATATACGCTTTTGTTCTTGTTGTTGCTTTTGCCCGTTTACTGTCGTTGTTTTTTTTGCTTTTGTTTTTTTTTTTTGCTTTGTTTTGGATTCCCGGAAGTGGCATTGCAGTCGTGAAAATAATGTTTAAATGTGTGTGTGTGTGCGCAAAAAAAATGGCAAGTTCAATATACTCTTTTTCGCATGTTGTTATTATTGTTGTTGTTGTTGTTGTTTTTCATAGACCGAAAACTGCTGAATGGCTGGGAAATTCACAAAACTTCACCCTTCTCCCCACTCAAAAAAGGGAAATTTTACTCAGCCGTTTGGCGCGCATGCGCCAATTGTTGCTCATACGACTTTTGTGCTCTCGTTTTTCAGACGCTCGTCGCTCTCGCACAGCATCAGCCGCTGCCCCATTAACACCTGTGCTGGCTGGCCGGAAATCCTGAGCACTGTCAAAGCATACTTTACGGCTGCCGCATCGTGCACATCGTGCAGCAGAGCCGAGTCGCGTTGTCGCTTCGTGCACTGGACTTGGCCGCGTGGACTCTCGCGTTCGTGCTCGCCGTGCTGGCTGGCGTCGTTGTTTATTTAACACAAATCCTGGCGCTCGTCGAACTCAGTTCGTGTCTGAATTCCGTTATGTGCGGTTAATCGTGTGCGGCAACTATGCGCTTTTTCTCGCTGACGAACGAAAATACTTGGGCGGACTGAAGGCAGAAGAAGAAGAAGAAGCAGCAGCACCAAGTGCACAGCGGCATTAAAGTTTTCCACACAAAGTGGCGGTGAATTTAAAAAACCCAAACAAAGTGTAACCTTTAACAATTGCCAGCAGTAAAAACATATTAAGAAAGAATAATAACAACAAAAATATAATAAACAAAAAACACCAAAAATGGCTCAATAAAATATCAAATTGCTCAAAGTTGAAAATATTTAAAAAATGCCAAAGCGCACATTCTAAATCCGTTAGTGATTGAATTTCGAAAAAAAAAAACGTGAGAAGATTTTCGATTTATTGTGCAAAGTTTTATGACGTCGGTCGGTTTGCGTGTGAACGGTGAACGGCAACGTGTTTGAATAGTCCGCGTTACGAAAATGTGCTCAAAAAATTTTGTGCACTTTTGTGCACTCGGTGTACCGTTGTTGGTACTGTCGGTGCTTGTGGATTACGCCTATTCGGATTATGAGAATACATGGAATTTGTACTACGAACAGCCCTGCTGTCTGGGCTCACCCAGCGGGCATCACATACGACATCACAGAGGTGAGTGCGATACGCTTCTGAAATGATTAATTAAAAAGTTTATGGTTGAGTTTTGAAGAAGGCAAATTTTTCACAAAATTAATTTAAAAAAAATATATATTATTTTCCACGATAAAAAACTAAAAGTCACCAAAGCAAAAGCTGACAGTAATACTAAAGAAAATACTGATATTTAAAAATGAAAAACCGTCCTAATGACTGCAATGGTCTTTCTAGTGAAACATTGAACTTGTTGTGCTCTTCTCCCTCCTGTAATAACTAAAGTGCATTTAGCTAGTTTGACTTCAAGCAGCACTTGCGGTATACAATTTTTGAATAGGAATCAAGTATTGGTAAAAGAAAACACTAAAACCAACTAAATAAGGGTCATTGTGTTATATAAAGAGTCTTGTTACTTTTTTCGGACAAGTTCCTTAAATTATCAAAAAGAATATCGAAAATAGTAGAGGAAATAGAAACTGAACTTTTCGCATAATTTTGATATAAATAATAGGGCTCTTGTTATTCTACTAATCGATTACACTGTGCAAGACGAAAATTCAGATATGGGGGGGGACGTACTGAGCGACTTTTATATAGGTATACTGAGTTGAGATCCATCAGCCGTGTAGCTGGATTGGCTCTAGTTTAAGAGAAATCCGACTTTGAAGTTTGCTCATTTTAGTCGAGTTCGTCGCTTAAGTCTTCGAACGTTTAAATGCTAATAGGTCCTAAATCGTTCCGAATATCGCTTTACTGTCTTCGGCAAGTTTGTAGATATTTTAACGCTTCCGCCGCCATAAACTCACAATTAAAATAAAATAAAATAAAACTCACACTCACAAACTTGTTTATACTTCAGTATGTGTTCAATAAACCCTCTGGAAAAAAATCTTCTAGTTTTTTCCATAGTAACAAAATAAATCCTTCAAGTTAGGCCGCTTAAGTTTTACTCCTTAATTGATGCTAATTCCAAATGTGATGAAGAAAAATCATTGTTTGATGAAGATGACAGCGATAAGGATTATTTGCCTAATGAGGCAAATAATCCAAATGGAAGTAAAGGTAAATGACGAAAGTGCATCCAAAGTGAATAGATCGACGATTTGTTTAAAAATTTTCTTCGGTGATATTTAGTCCGTTTTTCTCAAAAAGCCCTAACTTTAACGATTTATTTTGCGACCATGGAAAAACTTAGAAGATTTGTTTTCAGCAAGTTTATTGAACACATACTGAAGTTTGCAACAATATTAGTATTGCAAGTTTAATTCAAAATGGCGGCAGAAGCGTCGTGGGTTACCCGCGGAAGTTTTTTTTTAAGTAAACGACGCATACAAAATGACAAAATTCAAGTTTGAACATGAAAAAAATTAAAAAAAAAACCTTGTTCTTTTTGATATTAAATATTACTTAGAATATTTTCACTGACACCAAATCATAATTAAATTGCATAAATAATAACTGGGCAAATATTAAACCATAAATATCAAAATGATTTCATTTAATTTCATTTCTTTATTTCTTACGGCTTCATTCAGCCTAATTCTTTACATTCTTAAAAATAGTATAACATTAATATTACTACTTAATAGAAGAATGGAATAAGGGTTGAAATAAGTAAATCGAAGGTTAAACTATCGAAAAAGTAAGACAAGTAAAGAGTGTAAAAGATAGTGGAAACTGAACTTTTAGCATAATTTTGATATGAATAATGCTACCCATTTAAAAATCGAGCACACTAAGATTGTTAGGAAAGCTAGAAACAGTCATGTAGGCAAGCACTTCTTACTTATAGAAAATTACGTTCCCTAATGTGAGGTTTCTGCATACTGGAGAGGCGGCAATTGCAAATAATAGTCCTGCGAGGAGTCCTGGTACTTCATAAGTTTTGCAATGTTGGGTCATTGCTCTTTAAATAAGAAAACAATATCAGTCAAGTAGATAATCGGAAAAGAATTTGCTCAAATGTTTTTTGTTTTCACAGAAGAAGCAACTACAAATATTTTCAAAAAAGATTTCCTCTCCCATTAGGGCGTTTTTCTTCCAAATAAAACTGAAAAGATCCACAAATACCCCTTTTTTTTTTAAAATCACGTATCCACAACTCGTATAGAAGTCATTCGCAAGTGAATGTCTCTTTCGAAATGGTTTACTTAACACTAGAAAAACCATTGCGGTCATTTTGACGATTTTTCCGTATATCCGATATCCGTATTTTCTTTAGTATTTCTATCAACTTTTGCTTTGATGACTTTTAATTTTTTAATTGGGTTCTACAATTAGTTCTACAATTACAATTAGCCAAATCTGATGTGTACTCTTCGAGATATCAGCGGATATAATATTTAGTCTTTGTAGGTATGGAAAATTTGCGGTATTTCTAGTGTTAAAGCATGTATTGCAAAACCTTCTAACACTAATATTTTTTATTATACTACAGATCGAGATTCAAAATATGTATATATTTATTTTTCAAAAGCATTCGTTACAAAATTTCAAGAATATTGAGGAATACAAATTTTAAAGGGCCCTACTGACATATTTTGGTTCTGAAAGTTTAAAATAGAAAATTGTAGGAAGAGGCGACAATCCTACTCTTTCCATATCTGATGTCCATATCTTCAATATTGCGCAACCACAAATATTGAAAAAAGTTCTTAAAAATATGTATGTACTTATCTTGAAGTCCTTCAAATAAAAAAACATCGCACAAGAAAATGAAAATCTGAGTATGCCATTTTACTATGAATGACCTCTAGTTTCATGTCAATTTAATCTTTTGGATGGGACTCGACAAAAGCGTTTTTTTGTCGCACGGTGTAATAAAACACACAATATAGAATCTTTTAATGAACTACGAACCAAAATTTTTCTTAATATTCACTCTTAGTTAATATCACTACTTCACTATAAAAAAATTTAGTATGCTAGTACTAGGTTTCATTTTCATGCCAACTTTTACTGATCGATACGGATCCATTTTTATTACATACCACCTTGACCCAAAAGTTCTAGGAATCACCAACTTGTGGCGCTCTCAGCTATTTTTCCACTTGACTTTTTACTGTTTCGATAATAAAGAAAATTTACGATTGCTCTGATAGATATAAAAAAATCAAGTACCATAAATGTTTTGAGAACTGATTCAAGGTGCCTTAGAATCGATGGGCATTGATTTTGAAGAATCAACTGGTATTTTAAATTTTGGGCCTTAGATGCTCATCACCAAATTGAACTTTTGTGCCATATTTGGTCTTAAGAGTCCATATTTTGGCTTTTTATGAGTATCAATAAGTTTCAATACTGCAAGGGATTGCAACTTACAGATGGTCTATGATGATCTTGTCACTTGATCAAACTGAATAAATCTTCTTCTGCAAAGAACGTGAAACGTTTTTCATTACAGTTCGTACATCCTGCACACATCCGTGGAGAATTTTCCCCCATGTTATTGAGATGATATAAAAGAATGCAAGGCCCAGTTAGGTACCAAGTGAGAATTCACTTACTGCTAAATTGAAAATGATTTTAAAAATACAAAATTATTATTTATTTATTGTTTAATTTGCAATGATACTTTAAGTCGTCGTGGTAACAGTAATTAATATTTTCTCAATGATTTCAAAAGTGAAATAATATCTTAAACACAAATAATGCTAGTGGTCGATTAGAGGCTAAAAACACCACACACATCCATTGCGAAATCAAATCAAAAGTACGATATTATTATTTATGAATTTTATTTTTAATTCGCAATGATACTAAGTAGTCGTAGTAACAGTAACAAAGATTATCTTAAAGATTTAAAACTGAAAAAAATATCCTAAACAAACATTTTGCTAGTGGTCGATTAGAGGCTAAAAATTCCACACAAATCCATTGCGAAATCAAATGAAAAGTACGATATTATTATTTATGAATTTTATTTTTAATTTGCAATGATACTAAGTACTCGTAGTAACAATAATAACGATTTTTTTAAACATTTAAAACTGAAAAAATATTCCAAACAAAAATTATGCTAGTGGTCGATTAGAGTCTAAAAGACCACACAACTCCATTGCGAAATCAAATCAAAACAAATCAAAAGTACAATATTATTATTATTATAATTTTTTTAAATTTTCATGATACTTTAAGTAGTCGTAGTAACAAAGATTATCTTAATGATTTAAAACTGAAAAAATATCCTAAACAAAAATCTCGCTAGTGGTCGATTAGAGGCTAAAAATTCCACACAAATCCATTGCGATTAGTGTTCAGTATTTGTGCCATTTTATTTATTCTTATATGTGATGTCACTTGCACATTTAAGTCAATTGAGAGCCAACAAAGCCTTCGTCCTTTTGTTCCTAAAGCGTCTTTACAATGTTACACACACATGTACAGCTGTTTTAAGCTATAACAGATTTCTCCCTTTTTTCTATCGCTTAACAAAAATAATTTCACTTTAAGCGGATTTGCCATCTCCCCAGACATCTGCTTCGGCTTTACCTATTGAACAATTCCTGCCATTTCGATTTGTAGCTATTTGCGCTTTTCTGTAACTCGAGCTTTGTTTTCCCCAAAAGCGTTTCTTCTTCAATTGTTTATTTTGTTCTCACTCTTTACGAAATGTTTCAAGTTAGTCGGCCGGCATGTATGTAGGTTTATTAAGATCCTGCGAAATCATTTGCGGCCATTGCAGACTCTGCTTTGCCGCTACTTCAAGCATGATTTCCGAGCCACGCAGCCATTTCGTTTTGTTGCTGCACTTCTGCTGTTCCTCGCTCTTTCGTTGGCTACAAAATTAAAAAGTTTATTTTTGTTTGCTCCATTTTTTCTTCATACATAATTGGACTTTGAAGTTTTTGCTATTAGGGTCTAATTAGTTTTCAAGTGTTGTTTTTATGGACCTAACTTTATATGCGCCTTGGCGTTTGTAGAAAAAAAAACACACGCACACACACAAAAACGACAACAACTTTTTTGAGATTTCTCATTGCTGATAAACTTGGTGAAAATCTCAGTTTTGGGGTTAATTTTACGCGTTAATTCAGTTCAAGGGTAGTCTGTAAGGATTTTTTTATGTGTTTTGCTTTTTGATTGAGTTGGTATTGAATGAAATTTTTAAATGTAGACAATGATTTTGCAACAAAATGCTGAAGAAAGTTGAAAGTTAAAGTGTTGAAATGTTGAAATCGATATTGTTGTACATTAAAGAATTAAGGAATTGTATATTAATTAATCAATTCAAGATAAATGTTGTAGTGTAGGTTAGATTAGGTAGGACAAACTGTTTGCTGATTTGTCAGCAATTTAACTTGGGCCTTTCAGGACCAAAATATGTCATGTAAGAAAAAAATGCACGTTTTGGACCTCAGCCTGTAGATTACATCTAAATATACATCTACATTTTATTTTATTTTGGTCCTGAAAGTACAAAACAGAAAATTTAGTTAAAAGGAGACAATTTTTCTCTTTCATTTGATACACATATCTTCAACATTGCACAAACGCAAATATTAAAAAAAAAATCTTTGAAATGCTTATGTGCTTAAAAAGTTTAAGTCCTTTAGAGGAGGACTTTGAGTCAGAAAATAAAAAAATTGACTATGCCAGGGTACTGTAAATGACCTCTAGTTTCACGCCTATATCAACATTTGGATGGGTCTCGACAAAAAGGTTTATTTTTGTTGCACTGTGTAATAAATGTAAAGTTGTTGTTTTCACTCAGTGCTACCTAACTTTGACTTTTTTTTACGATTCTACTAATGTTAGGCTTAACATTTGCACAAATTTATTTATTTGTACAAATCTTCTTAGATCTTGTTTTTCTTCTTAGAACTTAAAACCGGAGGAGATAATTTATTTTATCTATAAAAAAAATCATTCGCAAATTTATGATTTTTGAAATTTGTCGAAAAATTTCCCTTTTTCAATTTTCACCGTCAGTAACTTCCCCACATCTCATCTGATTTGGACAATCTATATATCGTTGGAACGGCTAAAATATTATCTTCTGAACAACGGACCGTTTGTGTTCGTCGCATGATTCGTTTTGAGATATGTGCTTGCAACTGAAATAACGAAAAAAACTGGTTTTTCGAAGATTTCTCGAAAACGCTTTAAAAAAAATGTTTCGATTTTCAGTTTCATGTGCCGCGGTCTATTTTTATTTTTAGGTGCATTTTTCGTGCGTTTTTCGTGTCAAGTAGTGCAATCTCCGCATTTTTCGACTGGAATAAGTTCTCTTAATATGCGAATTACGACTTATCAATTTCGTCGAATAACAAAAACAACCCTTTTAGAGAGTGTAATTCTTTTATTGGTTAAAATAGTAGAGTTAAAGGATAAACCATTTTATATAGTTCCAAATAGTTTAGTTAATGATTTCCACATATAAAAGGAATTAATCATATACAGTTTGTCAAGTAAATGTTTGCAAATTTAAAGAAGGTAGAAAATTATTTTGAAAAGCTTATAATATAGCAGAAATTGCAATATTTTGAAATTATTTGAAAAATATAGATTAATTGAATATTTCACTCTCATATAATATCAAAGTAATGCCTATTTGATTCGCGTATTGGAGGGCGAATTGATTTGAAAGTATCTCCTGGACGACCCAGAAAACTGTCTGACAGAGAAGAAAGAAAAATCATCGTGAAAACCACCGTATCTCAATAAGGGAAATGGCTTTGGATATAAAAATAGAATGCGGAACTGATGTATCTCATGAAACTGTTCGGAACTGTACGGCGCCAAATTTTCAATGCAATCTTGGTTTTGAAAGAAGACGAATTTTTTGACAGTTTGAGGAATAGCTTCATTTCCTTTTTTGATTTTACACTGTTTTCGCGTATCAAATAGACATTACTATTAATCTATATCTTAAAGAAATTTCAAAATATTGCAATTCCTGTTATATTTATAAGCTTTTCAAAATAATTTGTCTACCTTTTTTAAGTTTGCAAACATTTACTTGACAAACTGTATATAATTATTTCTCTACCCCAACCAAAGAATGAATAGCCCATAACAATTTTTTGAGTAGTAAGTACATATAAAGTGAGAAACAGTTTTCTGTTTATTTGGTTCTATGTATATATTTATTTCTTTTATAAGGAGAAGTCAATCACTGAGACATCTAAGTATTTGTCGATTATGTTGCGGAACTAAATTCTACTTTGGTTTTGGATTTAGGACCGCAAAACTTTTATTCAGTTCGATCTTTGTCATTCAAGAATCGACAGAACCTTTGAATAAAGTAGAACCTTTTCTTAATTCACTCAGTTTGGCAGCATAGGGTCTCAACAAGGCTAATGTCTTATTTTGGTTACATTAATTGACTCAGTCTTTGCCATATTAGGTGATTAGGCTATCGCTAGCAGTCCTCAGTGATGGATCTGCTATATGTTGTCTCTTAGAAGAGACACCTCCATATGTGAAAGTTTATTACTGGGTTGTATAGTTCGCCTGCTGTGCATCCGTTGCTGCTAGTTAGATGGGAGGTGTTGCTCAAAAACGCAGAGGTTGGTGTCTTTGATGAGCTTAGTTTGGATGATGTATGCGCTGCAACATACACATTTTTGTTAGTGCGTACTGGCTCTACTTAGAGGTTTGTTGTTGTACTAGTACGCCTTCTAGGCATGCAAATCTGCTGCGCGCTGCTCACTGATTGGAGTGAGAATAATAGAATCTTGTCCAAAGGTAAAAGATTTGACTGAGTGATGCTGCATCAGTGACGCTTGAAAGAGATGTATTGGGGTTCAAACCCCCCAGTATTTGTTATACAAATTTTTGGTAGCAAATTTTGTTCCAAATGATATTGGGCCCAAAATTTGTGTAAAGAGCCTCTCACACTTAGAAAGAAGGAAAACTTGGAAGTTAGTTTAAGCCCAAAAGTTGTGTATAGAACCTTTTAAATTGACGTCTTTCCTATGCGAAGGGATGTGAGATAATTCGAAAGAATGAACAATTTTAAGTTGAGTTTGGGCCCAAAAGTTGTGTATAGATCCTTTGAAATTAAAAACCCTTCTATGCGAAGGGATGTGAAGTAATTAGAAAGAAGGAAAACTTGGAAGTTGAGAAAATGGCGAAACCAAGCCAGGTAGGAATCGAACCCACTACCTCTGGGATGGGAGTCTAGTGCATTAAACGCTGGGCTACCAAGGCAATAGTACAGACTAAGTCCCAAAGTGTGAACCACAACCTCAGAGTTTGCAACCTAAAAAAGAATTTAGAGATTTCGAAGTTAGGTTCAGAAGTAGTAAGTCGAGTACTACTGGCCTTCTTTTGGTAATGTAGGTAATGCGCCCAGTTTCAGTTTCAGGTTTTGGGGCTTCAAATCTCCCCTAAAATCTGTTTATTACAAATATTGCCGGTGACAAATGTGATATCAATTAGTATTGGACTCAAAAGTTATATACAAAACCCCGACGCCCAAATTGAATTCTGTGAGATTGAGATTGATCGTTTCAGTTTGATTTCGTCCATAACTTAAATAATTTAATTGCTATCAACTAGTAGAATCTAAGAGTTGTCTGTGCTCATAATTATTTTTCATTTCTGCTATGTTTTTTTTTTAAGCTAAAAATGGAAACATTAAAATTACAGCAAAATATTTTTAGCACTTAATTGCCGTGTCTGTGTCTGCGTTAATTACAGACAACCTCGGGGCAACATCAACTTTGGCAAATTGCTGAACGCACATTTCAGTTTACACCGGCAAAACATTGCCGCCTAATGTCGATTAAATTCAAAACACAAAGAACGGTGTGTCGAAAGAGAACAAAAAAAAAAGAAATTTAAAAAAAATTGATGAAGAAAGACCCAAACTGAAAACTTAAAACAACAACAACGAAAGCCATCAGCCAGAACGTAACCGCAGGCAGCGCCTTGCCGGTTCGTAGCGGCTCCCACACACACAAACACACACACGTACAGCATAGTTAGAAACCCCAAACAAAACACAAAAAGTAGCAGAGAAAAGAGGAAAAACCTTACTACAGAAAAATTAAAAGAAATGCACAACAAATGAGTGGAGAAAAGGAAAGGAAAGAACACCAGACAAATGCACGAAAAAATTTCAATGCTTGCTGTGAAGCTACTTTGTGTGGAATTACAGCAACAACAGCAATAATAATAAACATGGCTATGGCAAAACCAACAACAACAACAACAGAAACAACAAGCAAGCGCATGGTTAAAATACTTAAATGTTTACGCTGTTAATTAAAGAAAAACCAGCAAAAGTTTAATGGCGGAATATTATGGCCAAACTGCCAAGCTGCCAATGGCGAGGCGTGTGTTGCTCTGTTGGTGTGCAAGCGAACCACATATAATAACATCAAAAAAAACAACAACAACAACAAAAACACGCACAAATACACGCACGAATCTACGCGCACGAAAAGTTCAAAATCCTGTTTGACAAAGGAATACAAAAAAAATAACAAAAATTTGAAAAGCAGCAAAGGATGAAAAAGTTATAGCGGACACACCACTACACACGCACTTCGACACTAGCACGCACACCGTGGAGTTGCGAGTGTGTGTGTGTGTGTTTGTGTGTAAAAGGTAGCAACAGCACAACTCGAAGAAAAACACCAACACAAAGTGTTGAACACGCTGGGTGCCAGCGCGATAAACTTAAGACAAATGTTTGGCTTGCAACTTGTGCTGGTCTTGGCGTTCGCATTCGAGTTTTGGTTTTGGTCTCGGTTTCGGTTTCGGTTTCGGTTTGGCTGCAAGCGAAACTCAATTGTGTTCTGTTTTAGCTGTTTGTTGTTGTTGTTGTTATTGCTTTTTGGCAAAAGCACGCGCTAAAAGTGCCAGCGAAAATAAAACTAAAGTTTTCAATAAAAAAATATAACGTTCCGCTCCCCCGCAGCTCAACCCCCTTTGCTGCATATTACCGCCATGGCCAAAGTCTTTGGTCAGGTGGTAACCGGCTGCTGTTGCTTTCTGGCCACTTTGTGTAGAATTATTGTTGGGCGCAAGTTTAAATGCGCTGCGTGCTTTCAGCGTTTATTTTACTGCAGCGTAGCGTGTTGCGCGTCCCGAACTTCGAAGCTTCAGCACGTTGCGCGCCATAATTGCACAGCAAACGGCACCAACTCAAAACAATTCGACCACAAAACGAAAAAAAAAATGAAAATACCCAAACCAAACCAACCACAAGTTGAAACCACGCCGCAGGAAGCAACTGGCACTGGCGCTCGCATTAACAGTGAACAGTGGGTTTGGTGAATGCGAGCAAATATAGAACGAAAATAGCGCCGGTAATTAACCAACAATTTGAGCGTCGTAATTGCAATGAAAAGTCGCATAAAACACGCTCACTACTCTTGAATTGCATGGATATTAAAGCAACAGGAGCACAGCACCGATGCGCTTTTCGCAAAGCGCCGACAGGCAGTGCTAAAGTTGAGGTTCAGCGCTGACTCTGACTTGTCGGAGTTTGATAAAATGTTTCCGACGAACGCTTAAGACCCATAAAAAATGTCGCGCCATTATGCCAATTCAAAGTGTCTGCAGTCCCTTCTGCATAGAGACAGAAAACACCTGCTGTGAGCATTGGTTTAAGACAGTGCACAGTGATTCGACTCCATACAACCGCGGGACAAAATTAGAAGGAGTGGTCCGTTCTTCCTAAAATTTGGTAAACTAGTTAATCATGGTCTGCTGAATTTAAGTTTTCATTTGGTTTTTCTTAAACTGTTGTAGTTTGGCAATGCCTGAGGCTTAATTTTGCAAATTTCGTCATTTTTGGAAAGCTATAGCACCAAATGTGTTCGCTAGATTTTTCAGATTTTACACTTAATCGGTAAAATCAACAATGATTATTCCAAAGAGTAACAGAAATTGTATCGGGACCCTTTGGTTTTGCAATAAAAACGATAATAATAGATGTATGTTTTGCATTTTTGCAGATTTTATCAGTTTTCGTGCTAATTGCATACTTTTAGGCATAAATAAAATAAATTTTGTCGAAAAACAGGTGTTTAGACCACTTTTCAAATTGAATTATTTTCTGAGATCGGAAGATATCGGAGGATATAATTACATTATCCGACAAAGAAAGAATGCTTCTTGAAATAAAAAAAAATCCAGGAACATACTTTCACATACTTTTTAGATATTTTCCTCTAAGTTTTGCCAATTTTCAGATTTTTAACTTAGAAAAATATTTTGAATTAAAAGTGAAGTAAAAGCCTACGCTTCTAAAATTTTGGTAACAAATTAAAACGAAAATGGCCACATCATTTTGTAATCTATATTGAAAGTTTAAGTAACTTCGTGCCAACCATGTATTTTTAAAAATTTTTTTACTCAATAGACTAAAAAAACAGAAAATATGAGTATACATTTTTTTGTGAAAAAAGTTTCAACTTTGAGCCACTTTTGCGCAGACACTAATTGATTTTTTGCACAGATTTTTTGGGGTTTTCTTAGTTGGAGTTTTTTCTTTCAAATGACATCAAAATCGTTAAATTCTGAGACCATAAATTTTTTGAATTTTGTCTATGGAACGAATCACTGCGCAGTGGTGCAAGTATGGTTTTTGGGGTTTAAAATATCTTTTTGTGGTAAATATCGATTCAAATGTTATTGGTCTCAGAACTTTGGTACGGAATTCCCCAGAATGAAATCCTATAATCACCACTGATCTGCGCTGAGGTGGGAATGGCGGCCTTCTAAGTAAAAAGCTCACATAAGCACAAATTATGGCTCATTATGGTACCACAGTAGATGGCGCGACTCCTCTTTACAGCGCTGTGAATCAAGAGGATTCCATTATAAATTTAGCTATATCCCTGATAATGAAAGGCAATAGTTCGGTTAGACTAATTAACAAAGCTGATGGGTCCATCTCCTACGCATCGGTAGTCTGGATGAGCAGACTCTCTCTTGCAGGGGTCAAGAGAACCTTGTCCAGACTGTAGCGCACTGTGGCCATATGTTGTACGGGAGCCTTCCCGACTACTTCTGGCCCATCGCTAGATGCCCTGGTGAACCTTCCTCCACTTGATTTTTTTTATCCAAGGAGAGGCCCTAAAGGCCATCCAAAGACCAAACAACAGTGGCCAGTGGTATGGCGCTTGTCCGTCACTGGACAATTGTGCTGGCACCGACAGCGACTTCGCAGTCATGACCATGCCCCTCGACTCCATGCATTCAACTGTCATACTAAAAAAGCGGTACATGGTGTTGTTGCCTGAGGCTCACTCTTGGTCAGATCCTGAGGATGAGCCCGGTAAACACTGTTTCCGTATATTTACGGACGGCTCCAGAACGGAAGAAGGTTCTGGCTCTGGGATTTTCGTTGAATCCACGGGGACTAGACAGTTCTTTGCCCTGGCACGCATCTGTGTTTCAGGCAGAGGTGCATGCGATACTTGAGGCGATGAACTTTGTCGTAGAGAGTAGGTGGAGAGGCAGATCTATCTGTGTCTGTAGCGACAGCCAAGCTGCGCTTATGGCCTTGGACAGCCCTCTAACCACCTCTATGCTAGTCAAGTCCTGCAAATCCAGGCTTAATTATGTCGGCAAATGTCGGTCTGATGCTCACCTGGGTCCCGGGACACGCAGGAATTGCGGGTAACGAGACCTCGGATTCCTTAGCTAGAATGGGCTCTGAGGCTGCTTTTGTCGGCCCTGAGCCTGTTCTGCCACTCCCATCTGCGGCCATCAAAGCCACTGTTAACGAAGCGTCACTATGACCCAGGAGCGAGCATGGCAGGCTAAGAGCGGCTGCAGCTGAACGAAACTTATGCTTCCCGCCATATCCGACAAATGTTCACAGTTTCTTTTGTCAGTAGGCAGAAGGGACTGCAGGCAGATGGTCGGGCTAATGACGGGCCATTTTCTATGGGCAAAGCACATGGAAATGGTAGGCATATCTGACGGTGCCCTATGTCCTGCCTGTGGGGAGGACGTTGAGATGGCGGAACACTTCCTGTGTCTCTGCCCCGCGTTCGCTCGTATCAGGTTTAAGACGTTTGGCACTGATGTGCTAAGAAGCGACGACCTTGGCTCCTTGGCACTCCAGGATCTATCAAGGTTACTTCGGAAGTCGGGCAGATTTAAAGCATATTAACAGGGAACAACAAGTCGTAGTACAATGGACGTATAATTGTTTTAGTGCAGCGCTTGCTAGATCGTTCCGACAAGGGGGAAAAAAAGCTGAGCCGAGAAGCTTATGTCTTCTTCTGGCTTATGAAGGACATTGACACAACAAGTGGAGAACGGTCTCCTGCACGTTCTCGGAGCCTTCAGTCTCAGTCTCATGTCTTTCCACATGCTTACCCATAAGACAGTGGAACCGTGAGCACCGATACCGTTGTGCTTATTAAGTGACGGCTGAGTTTAAGCAGCTGGTTGGTCCCTTTCCTATTATAGGCTGGGCAAGTTAGACGAGAGATATTGCAGCTCTGTTCCTCAGACCATAATTCGTTTACTTCTTTTTGATTGAAATTGTTTGAGCATCAATGTGACCGAAGTGGGGCCCCTGCTGGAAGAAAGGACAGGGCATCGGTGAGCAGCATACCCGCTCTGGCGAGTTCGTACGCCTCGCAGTTGCCCACGATACCTCTGTGCCCTGGCCAGAACCAGAATAATGAGACTTTGGAGCCTCTAGCTAGAGTGTTTAAGGATTTTCGGAAATCCACGACCAGCCTGAATGAGTACCAGCCCGCGAAAAACGTTATGAGTGCCTGACTCTCCGAGTATATGCGGACATATGCCTTATGTGCGTTTTCGCGGATAAGCCAAATAGAAGCCTGGTAAATGGCCATTACTTCCGGATGGAAGACAGTGGTAAGGAAAGACGAAGCTTCAGTTGGCTTCAGAAAATACCGCAGCCAACCTTGTTTGCCAATTTGAAGCCGTCAGTGTAGATGTTGATGGAGTTGTCGGTCCATAACTCACTACCGGTCCTTTCTTCTCTACTAGGAATACAGACCGTTAACCGGTGGCCAAATTTAGTGGGGGTGCAGATGTGATCGATGATGGTAGGCACCGAACAATACTGAATAAGGATCCGAAAATGACTGAATGAGTACTTAGCATGTAGTTTAACTCGCTGCGCAGTAGAGAGCCAGTGGAGAAGGGTGAACAATGCTTTCGTGGGTGTGGTGCAGAGAACCCCTGTGACCAATATGACCGCCGTTCTACTGAATTTATCGAGAGGTTTTATATTGACCGCCTTGCTGATGGCTGGCCACCAGAAAACATCGCCAAACGGCAATCATTAGTTTTGTTCATCATTAGCCACTCTCGTGATTTGAAATGACCCCTTTGTGAGAGGTGGCTTTGATGGCTGCAGTTGGGAGTTGCGAGTGGCAAAACAGGTTCAGGACCAATAAATTCGGCCTCCGAGCACATTCTAGCTTAAACGTCCGAGGTCTCGTTACCTGCAATTCCCTCATGTCTCAGGACTCAAATAAACGCCAGCCTATAATATTTTCTTACATAGTAAGCGTAGCATGCTTCAAGGATCAGGAATATGATTTCGATGCATTCCCATATGTCCACAAATGATCCAAGTTTTATGTAAAAAAATATGAAAAATTAATTTGTAATTTTAAAATGCATTAAAAACTATTTAGCAAGCACCGAGAGTGGACCAGACTTAATGGTCTTTTCTCACTCTTCATAGAAAGAGATGGGAATTACTTCATGAATGAATTCTATGACCATGACTATGAATTCCAAGACAAAATGGTACAAAGCACAAACAGGTGTCTTAATTTTATTTTATAAAATTGTATTTTTATTTAAACTAAGATTTTTTCTAGAAATAACAAACGTTGGGAAACGAAAGCTTTGCTGACTGAAATCATAGAACAATGATAAACCAATGATGGTCAAAATTCAGACATCAATACTGAAAAGCTCTATGATAATGAATTTAATATGTATGTAATATTTAAAGAGTTAAAGAGTTTCAAATATAAAAAAGGTCCTTTAAATCATATCGATCGTAATTCTACCGAGACAATTCTCACACTCGAACACCTTAACTATTAATGAATGTTTGGAAATTACCAAAGATTTTGCTTTATTTAGCACAAATCAGTTTAAAACACACACACACACACACAACCAGCCATACACATATAATATACCCATACACAGACACAACAAAATGAAGGCAAAATAAATAAACACTCTCGCCATAAAAAATAAAGGCAGACATTTTCAAAATCAAATACACAATCGTGTCGTAACAAAATATAAATAACAAAGTGCTTACGAAAAAAAATACAGCAACAACAAAAATGACAACACTACGGCAAATGCCACCTTCAAGTTTCTTCAAACTGACAGCTGAAAATTTCCCTAAACAGTAAAGCGACGCGACGATAAAAACGAATATGCCATATCACAAAGGCGGAGGAGACGGAAGACTGTGGGAAAAAAAATTAACAGGAAAATTTGGTAATGTTTGTAGGTGCCAGCGTTGTTGTTGCTGGTCTTTTTTTTTTGTTGTCGTAGGCCGCTGCGGCACTCGACGGCGGCAATGCTTATAAAAATTGAATTTATTATGCAGACGAGTGAGCGCGCCGGTGTGCGTGTGAGTATATGAATGTGTGTGTGTGTGTGTGTGTGTGTGTTGCGTGTGTGCTCCAATGTCAGGTACCCTATTTGTCACTGATTTGTTTGCTTTTTATATTTGCGCATGTGAAGCTTTGTTGTTATTGTTGTTGTTGTAGTTATTGTTACTGTTGTATGCTTGTATACAAAATACAACAGACAAAAGCCTATTTGGAGGAGCTTTAGGCATTGCGCACGCCTGTGCGTCTGGTACTTGTCATGTTGCCTACAAAGCGACACAATGCCGAACGAACGACAGACAGAGCGACAGACAGTAGCGAAGACGACACTTGCACAAAAGCGCGCGTCAAGTATGCTTCAGCGGAAAATTGACAATTTCTTTGCCGTTTTATTTGCAACACATACACAGTCACACATACTCGCACACACATGCAGACACATTCACACACATGCGAGAAGGTAAGGAAGCGCGCGTTCGTTTGTTTGGCGGCTGCTTGGCAGTGACACAGGTGAGATTGTGCGCCTAAGTGCCCTGCCGAATGCCACCTGGTGCTGTTTATTTTTAGTGCCAACAATTCCGCATCGGTTTCCTTTTTGGCTGCCGCTTTAAGATGTTCAGATCGACTCTTACTTTTACCTGTTTTTCTCACGCTTGTATTTTTCTTCTCACATAAATGAACTTTTAAAGTGCTTAGCCAAGTTTTATGCGATTTTCAGAAAGTGTTGATGTGCATGGTGCCAACACTCTTTGCTTAGCGACAAGTTAAGACAATGCCTTAGTTGCGGTTATTAGTTTTATTAAAAAATGTTAATGAGTCTCATGTTAAGTTGCTCGCCTTAGACCTTCAAGTCGTTGTCACAATTCCTGTTTAAAGCTCTCAACTTTCGTTGGCCTACTTTGTATTCGGCCACTATACTAATTCACGAATTTGTCCATTACATGTGCGCCGAAATGAACCGGAAACCGCATTACAAATGCAAAAATCCCAAACAATTTCACACACACACATTTATGCAGACATACTTAGGCACATAAATGCCGACGGGTGCCTACGTTTTCGTTTGCATATGCACACGGCGCCCATAATGGATACGATATTTCTTCATTATGCAACAAGACCAACGAACCGCCATGACTACTACAACAACAATACTATTATAATAACCTATATACCTACAAACTCCCGGACAAGAGCACAAATTTCATGCGGGTCGCATATGCTGTCAGCTCGCACACGTTCACTCACCTCACTAATATTCACACACACACACACATATAAACAATTCATAGCCGCTTCCATACTTACTTATATACGCATTCGTACTGAGTGCCACCCAAAGTCCCATAGAGGCGCTGCGCTTCGCTGCTATTTTGTAGGCTCGTAAATACATAACAACGCACAATCGGCGCAAATAAATTGCGGTTTGTATGTCGTGCGCCATTGTTTGTTTATGTTTGCGTTGGTGTACTTATGCGTGGTGTGTGTGAAAACAGATAGTACCAGCCAACTTTGGCTGTGAAGGCCGAAACCATAACAGCGCTGAGGGCACTGGGTCAGCATTTGCAATGCCCGCATACCCATCGCAAAGATTATTAAACTAACAAGACAGGTTAGAGAAAGTGTCGTAATTTTTACCGGGTGTCGTCTTCATTGAAATAAGTACTTGACTAATAATTGGTAATTGCAATTGATAATCTATAATCAAAAGTTATTAGTTAAAATGTGTGAACAAAATTTTGTAAGCCATGGCAACGGACTAAAATTACAAATTGAATTCAATTATAAATGAATAAGTTTATTCTTACTTATAACTAAAATAGAATTTTAATAATTAATTAATTTAATAATAATTTTGATAAATTAGACATGAATAAAATAGTTTAACAAATAGAAAAAATGGGTCCCTGTAATGAGAATCATCCATTAAAGTTCAATTATCTGTCAGAAAATAATAATTTATTTTAATTATTATACTAATCGCCTTGACTATTTATTATGATTGACTAACTATGAATGCAATAAATAAACTAATTGGTTAACAAAGTGCACATTTTGAAATAATCAAGCGCAGTGAATGAACGAAATATCCAAAATTTAAAGCGATAATAAATAACAATTATACTTTAGTTGTTGTTGAGCATTAGTTGAATAACTAATAACTAATGAATAGTTGAGCAATATTTGAATTATTAACATTAAAATTATAGATTATTGAATTATGATTGAATTATTGACTGATAGATTATTTCATAACTAAATATTGAAAGATTAACAATTGAATTACTTGTGACTAAGCCAATGATGAACAAAAGAAAATTTAAGATTTAAATATTTAATTGAATGGTTTATGATTTAGTGAATGATTTACTAATGACTAAACTAAACTAAAAAATTTATAATAATTAATTAATGAATGCAATATCTAATGAATGAGTGAACTATTTGACGATTTAAGAATGACATATAAACTGACAAAAAATTGAATAACAAATCATTATATGACAAATGGTTAAATAACTAATGCTTAATAACTAAAAATTAATGATGATTAATAACTAAAACATTCATAGACTAACTTACAAATGGTCGAATGACTAAAAAGTCAATGACTACTTATTTACGGATTAGTTATTAAATCCGTAATGATTGATTGATAAATCATGACACAACTAATGAATGGATGAACTATTGAATGACTTAAGAATGAGCGATTACTAACTTATTAACTAACTGTTTATACATTAATGATGACGGAAAAGACTGAGTGATTACACATCAATAATTTAGAACTTAACCATTAACTAATTAAATGACTAATGATTGAATAAAATAACTAATGCATGAGTAATTAATGAATTAATCGTATAACTAATGAATTAATGAACTATTGCATGTTTTAGCAATGACTAACAGATAAAAGATTGCATGATTTGCCATTGCATGACTAATGAATAAATAACTAATCATTTATTGATAAAAAAATAACTGACAAAACTGACTAACTATTAAATGACTAACGATTGATTGACAAATCATGGAACTACTAATGAATAAATAATCAACTATTTAATGATTTAAGAAAGACTCGTTAATAATTAACAGATAAAAGATTGCTGACAATTGATTGATTGATACGATTGATTGACAAATCATCGAACTATATTACTAATCAATTAATAATCAACTATTTAATGATTTAAGAATGACTTACTAGTAAATAAATAGTTAATGAAGCCTGCAGAAGAGTAATTGATTGTCGAATAACTAATGAATGAATTTCTTATGATTGAAAAACAATAGATACAATTAATTAAGATTGAATGCCTAACTAATTACATAACTAAAAATTTATTACAATAACTGAATGACTAAAAATTAAGTACTCATTATTTTAGATTCGATCAGTAACAATTACTAACAATTTAATATAATTTACAGATCTCTTTGAATCACTGATTAATGCCCAATTTTACAACTATTACAAAATGGTTAACTGGCAAAATTTCCAATGATTAACTTTTGTAAGACTGGTGATTAAACTACTTACCATTTATTGATTTATGAATGATTGACGAAAGGTTAAATGACTAACAATTCAATGAATAGCAATTGCAGGATGAATAGTTCATCCTTAAATATGAACTACTTAAACTATAAACTATCTAATGAATGAATGATTGTCAATGAATGATTAACTGACGAACCATGGATCAATTAAGGGATGAATGATGGAGTGACTTAATATGAATGATTAAAATGATAATTTACTGGTTAATGAATTATTGCCTGAAGGTTGAGTAATTGAATTGAATTGAGTATTGAAAACTATTAAATTAACTGAATTGAATTGAAATTAAAATTATGAAATTACTTAAAAATGGTTTGAAAAATTTTTTAAAATTTTCATGACTAAGCATAAATTTTATAATTATTAAATGACTAAGGATGCAATACTCAATAATTCAGTTAAGATCATAAGTAAAAATTTTGATTCACCGATGAGTTTGATTCATTGACTAATGAACGATTCATTAAGATTAAATTAACATTAAATACCCCAAAAACACACTCAGTGTTTTGTTTTTTTTATAAAAACAATTAAACAATTGTTTCATTCATCAGTAATCATTCATTCAGTAATTTTAACATTTTAATTATAATTTCTTATAATTTCTTAATTAATGAATTTATAAATAGAAACTTTTATATTTAGCTTTAAATTTAATAATTTAAAAATTACATTACTGAAACAAAATTTCCCGCTACACCAATGTTTGCTTTAATGAATTTATTTCAACTGTTGCACATTTCATTGGTTTCATTTTAACATTTCCTGGTAAAATGTTTTCCTTTCACTTACAAAGTGTCACTTGCGGACTCTACATTTAAAAATATATTTAATATGTATTCCACTTTATTTACATTCATTACAAAAGTATGATTCGAATTCGATTAAATGAAAGCAAACTTGTATCAACATTTATTTTTTTTAAATATTCATATTGAATTTACAAAAACTTTGCATATGTCAACTGATGCTCGAAAATCAAAGTGTACAGTTTAAATTAATTAAAACGGATGGTTGCAGTTTTATTATTGTTGTTGTTGTTGTTGTTTGACCGCAATGCCAAGTGATATGCCGCAGATTGCAAAAATAATCAAAATAAAATAAAAAGGAATTGTGATTGTGATTGGCATCGGCTGATCATACATACATATTTATGCATATGTTTGTATGCGTCCATGTTGTTGCTTGTGGCGGCTGTTAATTTCATATTTAACAGTTAATTTCTATGCAACGCCACACTTCATTCAGTGCTGCTCACACTGTTCGAATGTGGCGGAAAAAATTGCATTTTGCTCATAAACAGTTTGCAACACAAATAACGAAAATGGTGTGGGGCAATCAATGATAGAGGAGGGGTTAGAAGAAGAAGAGGACGAAGGAGAGGGAGGACATGAAATGCATACTAGTACAGCAATTTAACTTTTGCAATCTGCTGCAAATTACTCAGAGCCCCAAAAGGCTTCAGCGGTCAGAAACGCGTAGGGCGCACAACAACCCTCAAACGGGAATTTTCGAGCACCGGACAGCGGACAGCACGCACGCACGCCAACTTCATCAAAGCAGCACCAACAACAACAACAAAACTATTGTGCACAAGGACAGACACACAGTCGATAAGTTTAAGAATTTCTACAACAATTCGTAAAATTTCCGCCAAAACCATCAAAGAATGCTCGCACCGCTTGGTGCACACACACCCCCGAAGGGGTGAGATGATGTGTTGGCGGCATCGAAGGGCCAACTATACAGCAAACTAATTGTATTTGTAGTTGCTGTGGAAAATCCACTTCCACTTGCACGTTTTTATCCATCGCCACAATTTGCCGGCATAACTATTCAAGTTTTCGGCCCCCTTTCACATCAACGCGATGTATGGTATGATATTTTCATTTTCCTGGCTGCATTCTTTTTGAAGCACAACAACAACAACAACACCAAAATCGAACATTGAACATATTTTCATGTCACACGAAAGGCCCAAAGCCAGCCCAGAAAACTCTGTTTGCAACTCTGTTGGGGGAAGAGGCAGCACGGCATAGCCCATTCTCACTCATGCCGTCTGTCTCTCTGTCTGTCCATCCAGCTGTTTTTCTTTAATTTGCTCAAGTAGTTCGATTCGGGCTTTTGGTCGTCGTCGCCGCCGCACAGTCACAACAAACATTGGCGGCAAACTGAGCTGCGTAATTTTTGTGGCTGCTTTGACTTGACGGCCGCCTGATCCCTCGGGCACGCTAATATTTTGACTGCATTCCCCCTCTAATTCGCTGTCTCTCACTCTCCCTCTCGCTCATTCACTGTAGCTAACTTTTCGTTGTGCCTCCCCCCCCGTCGCCGCATTTCCTTCAATCAGCAAACTCCCTTCGGAACATGCTGCATTTTTTTTCCTGTTTTGATACTTTTTGGGGTACGTTTTAATGGACATTTAACGTTCTAGTTTTTTTTCTAGCCTATTTTCATTTCATTCCCCTCTGATGTGGCGCACACCGGCGCCATTTATCGAAATGCATTTATAATAAATGGCATTTCTAGTATTCGCTGGCATTCACACCCATTCGCTGCGCCTGGCTTGGTGTGGTTTGGCCCATGAAATGCTTTAATAGTTTCGTTTGTTGTTGTTTTTGTTGTAGTGCTTGTATTTTCGTTGTTGCTGTTGGTTGTTTGTTTGTGTTTGTGTTTGTGATTGCAGCATGGGGTGCAAATGTAATCATGAAATATTAACTGATAATTGAATTAACTATGTGGCATACTTGCAGGCGCATAACCGGCCAGTCACCCGACGCGACAACGAGGTGTAAGCTTTAATGAGTTGTTTATTGGTGGTAGCACTTGTGCTCACAGATGTTAATGATGCAGATAAGCGCAGTGCACGTCGAACCAACACACACACACACACACATAAATATGCTCGCCGCTGCAATCGCACACAAGCGAAATGATGTGTTAAAGTACACTCACTTATCGGTTAAAATTCGACGCATCAATAAAGTACAACACTAGGTTTTTTCATGCTACTTTCATTGTAAATGATTTATAATTATTCATGACCCGGTCAAAGCACCAACAAGCCAACATAATTAGCCCAAATGGTCTTTAGGAACTGCCGGAAGAAAGGTGTCAAGAAAGTTATACATAGAAACGATTTTGGTTTTTTCGATTGACTCAAACTGATATCTACTTAGTTGGCAATAGTTGTAGAACCAAACCTGAGCTAATCCAAATTAACTTTCCTTTAGTTGGTTTTGCTTTCAACCTGATTTCGGTTACCAGAAAATGCGTTAATTTACGAACTTATAAGAAGTAGAGTTCTCTATCATTGTCATCGAGTTAAGATTACTTGTTTCAAAATTAAAAATTGTTAGATAGTTATAAGAAGTGAAGAATGGGTATGTATCTAGTAAATCATTGCAGATTAGAGTGCCAGAGGGTCAAGGACTCGAGTACTGACTCACCTAACAGCAAAAATAAAAAACCTTCTTTTCGTCGACTAACTACTTTCATAGTTAATTAGGTTAAGCCTAACCTTGGGATAAGCTCAAGCCTGAGCTCATCCACACTAACATTCTTTGAATAGGTTTTCTTTAAAAATTTGACTACAATATTTTCTTCACTTTACTACACGAACTTAGAAGAAGTAGGTCAGGGGGTCAAGGACTCGAGTACTGACTCACCTAACAGCAAAAATAGAAAACCTTCTTTTCGTCGACTAACTACTTTCATAGTTAATTAGATTAAGCCTTGTTGAAATATGTTTGTACAGTAACAAAAACACTTTGTTTAATTAACGACTTTGAATTTGGAGATCCTTATGTTTTGTTTTTCAGAAATTTTCATTTCTGAATAAAACTCATCCGACAACAAGCTTAACCTTAGGTTAAGCCTAAACCTAAGCTTATCCAATCAAACATTCCTTGAATGGTTTTTCTTTAGCAGGTTTGACTAAAATGTGTTCCTGTCATAATCTGTTTTTTTTGGGTAGAAATTGCATCACTTTACTATACAAACTTAGAAGGTGTAGGGATCAGCTTAATTTATTCTAGTTGAGATTTCCCATTTCAAAACAAGGATGGATAAGAAAATAACTAATGTAAGAAGACCGGATCAAGTCAATCATCATATCTTCGAGAACTCTTGAATTCGAGTTTCCATTCACCTAATAATCTGTTTGTTTGGGTAGAAACTGCATCATTTTACTATACGAACTTAGAGGGTGTATGTAGTATGGATCTCTTTGAATTATTTCATTTAAATATCCCCGGTTTGCAGCAAGAAAGGAGAAAAAAAAAACTGAACAAAGAAGACCAGATCAAGTCAATCATCGTAACTTAGAGAACTCTTAAATTCGAGTTCTCACTCACTCACCTAACAGCAAACCTAGAAAACCATTCCTTCTTCTAATACTTTCAGGTTAAGTTGACTCGGAAGATAGCTAAGCCAACATAAAAAATATACCAACGTTTGAACCCATCAGTGGTACACGCAACGGGGAGGTTTTGGTTCAAATCTCCCAAATATTCGTTTGTTATGGAAATTTTGGGTGGAGAATATTATTTCAAATGACAATGGGCTCAAAAGTTTGTGTGCAGAGTCAGTATGTGGAGTTGATAGTATATTCAAGGGTTTTGATTAATGACCCATAATGAATCACTTTGAAATTCTCACTCACCAAACAGCAAACCTATAAAACCATCCTTTCTTCTACTACTTTAACAATTAATTAGGTTAAGTTGGCTCGAAAGATAGCTAAGCGAACATAAAATATAATTGAGCCTTGATTACACACAAGGGAGAGGTTTTGGTTCAAACCCATCAAATATCTGTGGGCACATATTTTTTTTTAAATTGTAATGGGCTCAAAAGTTGTGTATAGAGTCATAGTATATCCAAAGGTTTTGATTAGTGACTCATAATGAATCACTTTGGAAACGACTCTCTGCTTCTATGGTAATAATTCTAAAAAATATTTTTGGAGTGTTTTGAAACCTTTTTAAGACAAGCTGTCCAGTTTTGTAATTTCAGAAAGAAACATTTAAAACCAAACAGTCAATATGTAGATTTTTTGACGCCTATTGTTTATGTTGATTACTCAGAAATTTAGAAAGTTAATCTAACCTAATCTTCCTTGGAAGTATCCTCAAGAATAATCCATATTTGTTTGTGTCTTACGAAGACTAAAGATAGCACCCATTAAGTGGTAGTGAGTCATTAAATTGGTTTCCAGCTCCTTCCTGGCTTCATGGCTATGAGTGTTAAATATAATTAAATAACACTCATACGCCACGTTGCGCTGCGCTCAAAAATGCACATATCGCAATTACACAGTTTAAATGTATTTTTTTTTGGATTGGTGTCTTAAGCAAATTTGTTGGTCATTAAAATATCTACAAACTTGCCAAAGACAGTAAAGCGATATTCGGAACGATTTAGGACCTACTTAAGCGACAAGCTTGACGATAATTTCCAAACTTCAAAGTCAGATTTCTCATAAACTAGAGCCAATCTTACCAAACGGCTGGTGGATCTCAACTTAGTATACCTATAGAAAACTCACCCAGTAGGTCCTCCCCATGTCTAAATTTTTTAGGGCAAATTTCACGCACAGTGTAATAGTTGGCATCTTTTGTTACAATTTTGGTTTAATTTTTTAGCGTACTTTAAAGAAAACCATCTCGAAATCCGTTTTAATGCCAAAATTAGCTGTTTTGTTGTTGATATTATTTTTCCGCTAAGCTTTTGCTTCATTAAAGACCAAACATTTTCGATTGGGTTTGATCCTGGACTTTGAGATGGCTAATTTAGTGTTTTCACCCCAAATTTTCTTTACTCCCTTTCAGACGATTTTCCGCATGTTTTTTACCCAATAGCGATTTCGACATGGTACTTCTATGAAGAATGCCCGATTTCAGAAGCCTGCGTCGGATAGTGGCCGCTGATACTTCGACTCTCTTCTGCGACAGTCTTTCTTTCGTTTGCTTTAGACTAAGAGTTGGAGTGTTATCAAACATCCGAACTATTGCCTTATCCGCTTTGTTCTGAGTGGTTCTCTTTCTGCCTCTCAGTGGCTCGTCGTCAACATTTCCGAACTCTTTGAATCGACTGACCCACTTCCTTACAAATGAAACTGATGTTTTCGTGTATTTTGCGACTTGTGGAGGTTTCATTTTTAGATCCTTTAGTTGGTTTACCAAAAACACTACTTCGAAAATTTTTTTAAATATAGCACTAATTTTTATTCTTGATATTTCCGCGATTTTTGTAGCCAACTAACAAAACAGAAACACATGCGAAAACGGTATTTTAATATAGAAGATAATCTGATATTAAAACTATGGTAAACTTCTACAGTTAAAAAGATATGGTCAACACTTAATTTTGAAACGCACTGCAAATAAGGAAACAAAATAGAAAATAAACCTTGTTGAGGTCCTTTGTTTTCAACTAAAGCTAAAAGGAAGAAAATATTTCAAAGTTAACGAAGCGAAAATCAAAGCGATGAAAAGTCCTGTGTATTATATAACAAGTTTATCAAAAAGTTGCCGGAATCACCACAGTGCATAGTGATTCGACTCCATACAACCGCGGGACAAAATTAGAAGGAGTCGTCCGTTCTTCATAAAATTTGGTATACTAGTTAATCATGGTCTGCTGAATTGAAATCTCCATTTGGTTTTTTTTAAACTGTTGTAGTTTGGCAATGCCTGAGGCTTAATTTTGCAAATTTCGTAATTTTTGGAAAGCTATAGCACCAAATGTGTTGGCTAGATTTTTCAGATTTTACATTTAATCGGTAACGTCGCCATTGATTATTCCAAAGAGTAACAGAAATTGTATCGGGACCCTCTGGTTTTGCGATTATAATAGATGTATGTTTTGCATTTTTGCAGATTTTATCCTTTTTCGTGCTAATTGCATACTTTTAGGCATAAATAAAATAAATTTTGTCGAAAAAAAGTGTTTAGACCACTTTTCAAATTGAATTATTTTCTGAGATCGGAAGATATCGGAGGATATAATTACATTAACCGACAAAGAAAGAATGCTTCTTAAAATTAAAAAAATCCAGGAACATACTTTCACATACTTTTTAGATATTTTCCTCTAAGTTTTGCCAATTTTCAGATTTTTAATTTAGAAAAATATTAAAAGTGAAGTAAAAGCCTCAGCTTTGCTAATTTTGAGAAAACATTAAAAGCGAAAATGGCCACATCATTTCTTATTCTATATTGAAAGTTTAAGCAACTTCTTGGTAACCATGTATTTTTAAAATTTTTGTTACTCAATAGACTAAAAAACAGAAAATATGAGTTTCAATTTTTTTGTGAAAAAAGTTTCAACTTTGAGCCGCTTTTGCGCAGACACTAAAAATGACATCAAAATCGTTAAATTCTGAGACCATAAATTTTTTGAATTTTGTCTATGGAACGAATCACTGTGCAGTGCGGTGCTCTCAGCTACCCGATTTGTGTTGCCTTTTTTTATGGGTTGCCACACCTACTAGCAAAAATCCCTTTAAATGTCAGCATCCTAGCTTAACATTTCGTTGCTTGAGAAAACAAATGTCGTATGTCTTACTAGGCTCAATGAAACATACGACATTCGTTTTCTGAGGCGACGATTTGTATAGGTGACGTAGTGTCACTCAGCTCTCTGCAGTGGAAAAATTTAGTAAAAACATTAGTATCCTCATCATGAATCAAAGAGTCTTAAAATTTGTTTTTGTATTACCAAAATGAAGAAGTATGGACTACAGGACAGTCAAAAGGTCATTGGTTCAAAACTTGACTCCTAACCTACAACAAATAAATCAACTATTTGTTTGTCTTCTATTAAAGTCATTTGAAAACCAAATTTCTTTTTTATGTTCTACGCCTTTGCACATTTTTGCTACCATAAAAGAATAATCAAACAAAAGAAAGAATGAAAACAAAAGCAGATAGAAGAAGCATCGCATATTAACACATCATTTAGCCGTTAGAGCTGTCCGGAAAACGAATTCATTTGCGCAGCATGTGAACAAAGCCGAGAACTTTAATAACTATAATAATCACCCGACGCCTCATCAAAGCGTCATCAGGCAGTGGCCATTGAGAAAGCGTTGTCAATGGTCGCACGGACGGTGTGACTGTGCGTTCATTTAGTCATTTATTCATACATTTAATGCCACATACTCACACACACACACACACTAACACACGACTCATGACTAACACACACGTGTGTTGTACGCATTCATTCCCAAACACGCCTGCCGTATATATATAGAAACGAACAGACATCCAAACCTGTGTGTTGTGTGTGTGTTTGTGTGCATATTTTGAATACACCGCAACGCCTTCGAATATGCCAAAAGAACACGGAATATCGATTGACCCGATTTTTCTACTCTTTTTTTTCTACGCCCCTCGCCGTGTGCTGGACTCAATGTACGGCTACCTTATGGCGGTTGTTGTTGTTGTTGTGCTATAGCCACAGGCCAAGCACACGATTGGAGGGGTCGGGGTTTCGAAGCAACAAAAGCCGCCAGCAATAATTTTATTAAATAGCAAATGAATGCGGTGTGGTCAGGCGGCGGTCGGTGCAGCGTTGAAATGGCCCAGCGAGCTGTACGGCCACCGATAGAGCGACAACAAAGACACGTTAGTTGCGTTGGCCGGAATAAGGGATAAATGGGCAAAATAGAATTTCATTTATAATAAATAATAAACGCTGAAACAAAAGGCAAATGGCTAACGGAGAAATAACATTAAAACAGCAACAACAACAACAACAACAAAAACCACAACAATAATGAAAATGAAAAAGTGCAGCAGCAGAGAAATGGCCAAATGGCAAAAAGGCAAAGGCAGCGAGGCCGGGCCGTGCTGGGCCGGTCCGAGCGCACAATGGGCGCATCGTTCGAATGGACGAACGAAGATGTTGGCACTAATTTTTAGATGTGTGCTGCCGCAACAAATTGCGCCACAACGCTTGTCCGAGTCGGTGTTGACTGTGCGAAAACAATTGACGCTATGTTGGTTGGTATTTGTTTGGAAATATTGGCGCGGGGGAGGGGCAGTGGATGCCGCAGCTGCTGCAGCCACGTGTGTGGATAGTAGTGTACAATTGTTTGTGTGTTTGTGTGTGTATGATTGTGCTGGCAATAAAACAATGTGCAAAAATATATACGACTGAATGAGCGCATGTGTTGTATATGGTACACACACACACACACACAGATACAACAAACAATGGTTGAGCACCAGCGAATGCTGCAGCTTGTTGAAAGCTCTTCGTTGAATTGAGTTATGGTTGGCGTATTTATTGGCGTGTGGGTTGGCGAGCGTTGCCATACTTTACACATTATGCGAGTCCAGTAAATAAAGCAGGAAATTTCAAGGCACTAAGCTGATGTGTTTTACACCGTGCGACAGCAATTTTCACACAAACACAATAACACTGTACAACACAACAAAAAATAAAAAGGTTCTGACAACGGATTCTGGTAGAGGGGGCCAACAAAAATATACGTGTATCGGCGTTTTGAAAGTTTACGTCTGAATTTATTTTTAGGGAGGGTCAAAGTTTTCCCCTTTTTGCACATTCTTATGGTGAATCGGCATACGAAAACCATGTAACCTTACATTTTAGGTATGTGATGGGTTCAGCAATTTGATGCAAAATACTACGAAGAATATTTTTGTGGAACATTTTAACCCTGTAGCTACTATTTTTATGGGTCAATTTGACCCTTTTTTTCTAAAATGCCAAAAATGTCCTGTAAAACAGGACTTTTTAAGGAAAAAATGTACCACGAAAATATTTGCCATAAAATTCTACTATAGGTCTCTGAATACATCAAAGCTCAGAAATTAATTTCAACGCCAGAATTAAGCCAAAACTGAAAATGTGTTTAAGTATTTATTTCGTACTTAATCAAAATTGGTACGCCGATACACGTATATTTTTTTCTGTTCCCCTCTACCAGAATCCATTGTCAGAACCTTGTTATTTAAAAAAAAATTGATTTTGTTGTGCAGTGTAATCAGAGTAGATATAATAAATTCGTGTTCTAAATAGCACAAAAAACGAAATGGCATCTGAACAGTATAAAAATAATTTTATATATTGATTTTATATATTTTTTAATTTCATACTATAATTATGTATATAATTTTATTTATTTTATAATTATATTATTTTATATATAATTATACATTTATAATTATAGAATTTATTTTATAATTTAAAAACATTTTAAATATAAAAATTTTAAATTATTAATAAAAATAGTGTAATTCAAACTTTTGACTTGCTAAGCTGAAAATTGTCTCATTATAAAAGCAAATATTTTGTTGTATACAAAAGCATGTTAAAACTTTACAGCATGAAATGAACACTATCACAAAAGCAATTTAATCGATTGCTATAAAAACAATTTGTATGAAACTTAGCAGTCGAACATTAATCATAATCGTTACTGCATAGCTTTCGATAAAATCATAAACTGGCTTTCAAACATTTATTATAATTCATCGATGGCATAAATGTCTTATAGTCGCATACAAATACATATACAGAGTAACAAATGCACATACATATTTACTTATTACCTGCCTGGCTATTTTACGTAAATTTAGTGTGACATTTTCTGATGTGTCATTCATTAGTTTTAGTTATTGATGACCATAATGCCGTTCAAATATATTTGACGTCATTCTCACACAAACCGTTTTTAGTTAAATATTACGTATTAATTTGTTTATAGAGGCAGCAGTTAAATTACGTTGTGCTTATATATTATACAGTACTTTTCGCTTAAAGCGAACTTCGAGGGACTGGGCAAAATGGTTCGTTTTAACCGAAAGTTCGCTTTAAAAGGGGTCCGTAATAAACAAAAACATACAGCGCGTACTTTTGAAATTGGTTCGTTTTAGGCGGAAAATCGTTTTAAAAGGGTTCGTTATAAACGAAAAGTACTGTATTTACTTAAAAAAGAAGAAGCAGCTTAACACTAGTAAGACCATTGCGATAATTTTGATCGGTTTACATTTTTAAATATCTGTATTTTCTTAAGTATTTCTATCAAATTTTGCTTTGATGACTTTTAGTTTTTTGATCGGGCTCTACAATTAGTTTTACAATTAGGGTTCTACAATTACAACTAGTCGATTTGTACGAAATTCGATTTGTACTTTAGTATGTATTCTTTGTAGGTTTGAAAAAGTTGCGGTCCCTCTAGTATTAAGTTCAAAAGTTTCTTCAATTACTGAATAAAGTGAGAACTCAAATTAGAAGAAATCAATTACACCACTTTCTCGAAGCCAACATCCACTGAAACCAAACCAACCAAACAAATATCATGAATAAAATGTATGCAGTCATATCTCTGGTTTGAGCTGAATTCTAGTCAGGCAGTTAGAAACCAAAAATGTACTAAAATTCAACGTACTTAAGTACTCAACTCAATTCGTTTCAATTGAGTTAAATTTACTTAAATTAAATTTAATTCAATTTGGTTCAATACAATTCAACTTAACCCAACTCAACTCTTACTCTCCTATCACTCACTTTTCATTAATTGTGAATGCTGCTGTTGTTTTTTAAATCTATTTTCGAAACTGTCTATCAGACCGTCGTTCCAGCTAAGCTAAGGTAGATAACTGTTATCAGCTGTCGGGCAGCAGTTGAAAAGCTGGCTGTGTGTCGCAGTCTGCGTATGCATTGATTTCCCGGCCACAAGGTGTAAAGGGATAAAAGGACACGAAAGGGCTGTAGAAATAGCAAAGAATGGGACTCTTATCCCGATCAAACACACTTCTACTTATGAACAGAGGCAATTCATAGAGTCTTAGAGTACAAACTGAGAAAGAAGTCAAACTTGAGGTGGGCGAATGTCTCCACACGTGGGTAGGTGATTTCCTTCAAACGAAAGCAATTTAGCCCCTTCGAGTTAGTAGGTCTTAGACTATCCTGAACAATTTATATATCATATTAGACTTCTCCACATGTAAAACCCCTAAAAATATGTTTCACACGTACGTCGAAAAGGAACATATTTATTTTCTCACGAAGAGATTGCAGACTCGTTCTGATTTAGGTATTCTGCTGATTGAGGGATGGGACTGAGCAACTAAAATCAAGAATAGCGCTCTGCTAAGGTTCTCTATAAGGGCTCGTGTATCAATAGATCTATATCTATATAATCTCTACTGCTCATCTGGTACGACAAATCACTCGAACGGAGTCTTTGCAAGCCAGTTTAATCTAACCTTATCTTCAGTATACGTGGGTGGTCCGATAAGTACTTAACCTACAAAAGAAAAACGAAAATTTTGGAAAAGTGGCGATTTATTTCTCAACGTAGTCTCCTTTCAACTCGATACACTTGACCCAGCGATGCTCCAACTTCTTTAACCCGTCTGAAAAATACGTTTTCTGGAGGCCTCCGTGGCGGCGATAACCTCCTCATTCGACTCAAATTTCTGCCCGGCGAGTGACTTTTTCATGTTTGGAAACAAAAAGAAGTCACACGGGGCCAAATCTGGAGAATACGGTGGATGGGGCAGCTGTTCGTAGCCTAATGTGACCAATTTGGCGTATCACCGACCGATATTGCTCTTTTTCCATTTTTCTAAAATCCGCGGACACGTTCGTTTCCACACGCGGTCAAAACAAAACTTCAAATCCAATATGGCTGAAATTTTGACAGTAGCCGTCTACGAGGATGTACTACACGATAGTAAATTTCTCTTACGATAGTGGCATCATCGGGCGGTGTAGCTAAGTACTTATCGGACTGCCCACGTTTGTTATATGTGTTTCTTTAATGTGAAAAATGTTTTTTATTTATTGTATTACACATATGATTTTGTATTTCATATAAGGACATTTATTGATATTTACTTTCTATAAATCAATGTTTCTAATAAAAAAAAAATTTTTTATTTACAGGTAAGTTACGAACCCCATGAACTGGAATACATAGTTAATAGCTGTGAGTAATACAAATATTGAAGAAATTCGAATTAAAAAGATATTAAAAGCTTTAATAAACCAGCACTCAATAAATGAAATAAATATTAAAAAAATATTGTACAAATAACCTCAAAATAAATTAACAAATTCAAAACTAAAATACGGTGAAACCAATACTCAACTTTCACGATTTATATTGCAACTATGGAAAATATTAGAAGATTTCTTTTCAGAGAGTTTATTGGGTTTATTTATTTATAGATGCTGAGGTATGGAAAACAATTTTTTTATAATGAGGTTTATTCAAAATACAATGTCTGTCCCCTGAAAGTGCTCAAAAAACAAAACAACAACTATTTTTTGTTTGCAAAATGTTTTTTATTTAAAATAGTCTCCTTCTACTTCGGTACAATATTTTGCGCGATCAATTAGATCATCGAATAATTTTTGAGGCCATCTGAATCCATCGTCTCCAAAATGTCGGCCGTCGCTCAATCGCTTTAACATGAAAATATAGTTGTCCTTTAACCGAAAAATGTATTTTACCGAACAGATAGAACAATTGAATATTTGAAATTTGTATACTTTTTTGACTCTCTAACGAGATCCTTTCAATGTTGAATTCGCAATGATTTTTTGTAATTAATCAATTTGTGCGGAACAAAGCGCGCGCACACCTTCCGCCGATGTAAATGATCGGTCAAAATGCAATGAATTGAATTTTTGGACATATTCAATTTCATTTCCTTGTATCGCAATCACGATTTCGGTTCATTTTTGATGAATTCACGCAGTTTTTCAATGTTACTTTGAGTAACCACGGTATTGAAAGGACCTGTATGTTTGTCGTTCTTTATGTCTTCACGACTGTCTTTGAACCGCTTAGACCACTCGAGATAAACAATCATCACCTTACACTTGTTTCATCAAATGAAATGTTTCGGAAAAAGTTTTACCAAGTTTAAAACAAAACTTAATATTGGCTTCTTGTTCGAAGCTTAATTTCCGACCGATGCTATACGCAGACTGCCTCCTTTAGCGCGAAAACTTGGCTTGTAAAGTGTCTAAAGTGTCATGAAATTTTGAGAGCATGTCATGAAGGATAGGCCTTTCAAATGTATGTACCCAGCATGACACAAGTCAGCTTTAAACATGAAAACAATGTTCAAAAAGATTTTTGTTCATGTTTTGAAAACTTCTTTATAATTTTCTCAGTTGACATCATGACTAAATTTCCGAAATATTAATTGGGCAAATATTAAACAAAATATATCGAAAAGATCACTCGGGTGGATATAAGTAAAGCGAAGTTTAAAAACGCATCTTCCCAAATGTTTAAGTTTATTTTGTAACATGTGACTCTAATGTTTCTTTTCCCTTAAAAAAAGATTTTCAAATACCAACATCAACCAATACTGCATGCCTACGATTATAAATTAAGCATGACAACATCAAAACAACTCGATTTGGCAAAGCGCACAAGAAATACGCGAAGCCACTGCGAATGTAAATTGTGCGCAGCCAAAAATTTCACGCTTCCTGGCCTCAAACTTTGCGCAAAACTTCAGCCGCTGCGGCCTTTACACAAAATACAAGTTACAAAATAATAACAACAACAACAACTAACAGCAAGTGCCTCGTAAAATTGCAACGTCAGCATAAAGCCACATATTTGGCACGCATTAAATTGTAATAACGCCTAAAAATATGCAATAAAATTCGTTGCACAGCTTAGCCAACAGCCAAGCAACGAAGAAACAACGCAACACAAATACAAGCAAACGATATCAACTAAATTGCTTATGCACCCTTCGAGTCTTTCTTCTTGCTGCCCTTCCGCCTTCCTGCTGACTACTTTTCTCCGTTGCCATTTGGCGCCTCCGCATGCGGAATTGCACATAAAACCGCTAATTTAAAAATGAGAATTCCCGCATAAAGAAATCATGCGGCAGCCTGCATAAATTTCATGCCCTCACTTCTCCGCTGTTATTGTGGTCTTTGCACAACAACAACAACAACAACAATAAAGAACATAAGCGCACATATGGTGCGAGCGCACTTTAGCTCGCTTGACTCATTCGCTCGTACAACTGGAGGTGAACGAAGGGCGGGCGGCATGAAAGTGAAATTTGTTGCAATTACCCAACGTGTGGTTTGTTTTCTTACGCTAACTGAACATTTTAAAACATGCTTTTAGGGTGTTAAGGAATTATACGCACTGACGTATTAAAATGTGCCGAGTGGCTGTGCGTGTGTGTGTGTGTGTGGGTTTAGGTGAATGAATAAAGTTATACACAAAGGTGAAGGGGACAAATGCAAAGTATTTTTGAAGTTATTCAAGTTGAAAAAAATTCCACAATTTCACAAAAAATTCTGTATTGCTTTACGAGGGACCGGGCATGTTTGCTTTGTGTGATTAGTTGCGCCTCGGCTGTAACATTGACTTTTGTACCATCAAACACAAATGTTGCACACACACCAGAGTCATACAAATATAAGCTATTGTTATTTTTTTACTGTTGATGTTGTTGTTGTTGGACAGCATTCATACAACAGCTGTCGGCCAGCAAGTGTAGAGCGCGGCCTTTATTATCGAAGGGGGGACAGTTTCAGTTTGACGCCCGTTTCAAGTTAAATTTTCAGCATTGCAATTTTGCTGCCGCTTTGTACTTATTTAAGGCGCCTTAATTTATGCACCCTTTTTTGCAGCTGTGTGTGTGTGTGCAGCGTATTAAGAAACGAAACAATAAGCCGCCGCAAAGGGGGTGTTGAACTTTTCGGCGCAATTTTACGTATCCACTTTTGGGCGGACGTCATGCCGGGCACGACGAGCTGATTGAAACTATGAGTGGGCGTTTGTTTGCACTGTATAGGTTTTTGTGTGTATGTGTGTGTGTGCTGTGAGTGCTGCATGAAAATGGAGTTGAAGCGGAAATATGCCGCCGGAAGAGCCTTAAAAGCCAATGTGGCGCCATGAGTTATGACACTTAAAAAATTAGCAACAATTTTGCAAGTTTCATGAAAGAATGACAAAGTTGAGGAGGGTAACAATCAAAAGTTGGACATTTTTGCATTTATAAGTATAAAAAATGAAAAGAGTAAAAGAAATGAAATGTGAGAGAAAAAGTTTAGGAAACGAAAAACGAAACGAAAAAAATAAGAGTGCGAAATGTAGGTAAAAGGAAATTTTTGTAATAGTAAAAATACTGCTTTATTATAGAAACGAAGAAAATTTTTAAATTTACTTAAATATATGATTTTATTAAAAACAAAATATTGAGAATAAAATTCAATAAAATAAAACGAAAAACAAGCAATCAGTTTCGAAATAAAACCAAACAGAAAAATAAAGAAAAAAAGAAGAAAAATAATATTTAGTAGTTATATGCAAAAAAGTGAAAGTAAAAACAGTAAGCAACTAGCTTTCATATTACAAAAGAAGTTCACAAGTTCCAAATCTCATAAATTCGAATATTTCAGAAATTCGAACCTCATATTTTAGAGTATTGAATGCTCTAAAATTGGAACAAGCGGTTCGACTTTGCGAGCGTTTTGTCGTTTGTTCCTTTTCCCTCCGCTTTGGTTTTTGTTTTTATTTTTCAATTGAATTAAATTTTTTTATCTTTTCTTTTTTATTATTTTTAATTTTTTTTCATTAAATAAAAAAGAGGAATCACAAAATTGGCAACTGTTGCCATATTTTTCTTCCTTACCTTTTTGTCAAACAATTAAAAATGTTGAATAAATGTACTAAAAAAATGTTTTTGACTTTGGACCTTAAAATTAAAATCTGAAAAAATCTTGATGAAGCTTAAGAATTATATGAATAAAACGAATTATGTGAATAACGTGAATAAAACTTTTTACATTTTTTCATTAAAAAAAAAGATTTTTTACATTTAAGTTAGTTTCAATATTTTTTACACTAAGAAAGAAATGAATTAAAAAAACCTCCAGAAATTCGAACATTTCGGAAATTCGAACTAAGCCTTGTACAAAGTGGTTCGAATTTGTGAGCGTCTACTGTATTTAATTTTTTAATTAAAGAAAAAAAAAAGAATTTCCTTGCGTTTAAGTTATTAGTTGGTTTCAATATTGTTTGAACTTTTTACATGAATTAAAAAAGTCCAGAAATTTGAACATTTCGGAAATTCGAACTAACGATTGTACAAAGTGGTTCGAATTAGTGAGCGTCTACTGCATTTAATTTTTTTAATGTAAAGAAAAAAAAAGAAAGTCCTTGCTTTTAAGCTATTTGTCAGTTTCAATATTGTTTGAACTTTTTACATAAATTAAAAAAGTCCAGAAATGTTAACATTGTACAAAGTGGTTCGAATTTGTGAGCGTCTACTGAATTTCAAATTAAAATTCAAGTGCAACTGAAATTAAATTTCTATTAATTTTTCTTTTATATATTCAAATTGGGGAGCCGTCTAAAATATTTTCGCTTCTGTTCTGTGGCACTTTTTCATCGATAACGAGTTTTTCTCGTTTTTTCTACTTCTATCCAATTATTTTGCACACTTTCAGCTGCTAATTTCATCCTTTTCCTTTTTTGTTCACGTTCGTTCTGCTGTGCCACTTTTTAGTCAATAAAGGGTTTTCTACTTTTATTCAACAACATTGCACGCTTTCTGCCGATTTTCATCCTTTTTCTGCTTTGCTTATGTTCATTGTCCTTTTTTTTTTATTTCATTGACAACAGAAATTTAATAAAAATTCTACGCATATTCTTCGTGTTGGAATGACAGCAAAAAAAAAAAAAAAAAATTGCCGCTAATTTTATTGTTGTTGTTTGGGTTGTTTTTAATACAAAAAAATACATACAACAAAACTGTAGTAAGAAAGCAAAGAAAACAAAAACGTGATTCAAGTGCAAGTGAAAGCAAGCAAAGCATTTAAGATTTCGAATAGAAATAAAAGTTTTGTCGACAATATCTCGTTCCACCTTTTCTCTTCCTTTTCCTTTTTCTTTTCGATTTATATTTCATTTTCTTTCTACAAAAGACGAGAAGTAGGTATGTCTTTCGTAGCTACTCGAATTCGCTTGGCAGTGCTTTGGTTGCATTTCTTCATTAGCCGCTTGGCCCAGTGTTTGTCTTCTTTAGTTATGTGAGTTGATTGTCTGTCGGTTGGGCGGGTGTGTGTGTTATAATGCCGTCCTTAAGTCGACAACGATTTACGCGCGCCGCTGCAGATATGACACGCACGCACTGTTAAGTTTTAAGCCTGTGCACCTAAATGTATGCCACAAACACTTCCGCCAAACAGAGAGACACGCACACACACACACACACACACACGCAGGCGGCTCATGTGTCGCACTTGATGGTGGCGCATAATCTATGGCCACAACCATCTATCGCGTACACAATGCCGACTCAAAGGTGCAAAACTATTTATGTGGCATAGAAAGAATCACGCCGCTGCAGCGCACAAAAATACAAGCACGCATTATATACATATACATATAGTTTGTATATATGTCTCTATATATGGTACATACATACCATATTTATATATATAAAATGAAGCAGACTGTTGCCGGCGTGAGGAGGGTGAAAAGGGGAGGTAAACCGTTCAGCGCCAGGAGCGGCAAATGTGCGTGCTACAAAACGTTAGCATACTTTTAGGTGTAAATACATTCTTAGCTTTTGTTAAGCAGGGCGAAGCGTTTAAGCAGCCAATGGCGCTAGGAACAGGAACAGCAGGACCAAAGCTAAAGTTGCCTTTTGTCACGAAATGCTCAACGCAAAGTTTTGCGCGCCAAATTGTCGGTTGTCGCCGCCGCGTCCTCTGTGCTATCGAGCCGCCTGCTCGCTACGCTACGCTTCGCTTACTCCTTTCGCTTTTGCACCGAGCGCTACCGTAGCTCTTGGACTTGTTTGCTGCTTTTATTTTTATTGTTGTTGTTGTTCAAGTGGCATGTGAAATTATAGGAAAATTGTAGACGTGAGCGAAATTATGAAGCAGAAATTGTTTAAGGAAAATTTGCGCCAAATTTGCACACAGCCAAGTTGTGTGTGCGCTGTGAAATTAAAACGACCGCATTGAAAGGCTGTCGAAACTGTGAAGGCAGAGGGGCAGACAAATTAGAGCGGCAGGGTTTTGCTGTTTCCGCTGTGTTTGTTTGCTTGTAAAACGATCGAAAAATCAATTTGGAGAAATTTGGGAAAGCACTTATGCAGATTACTAAAAATGTCCTAAAAGTACGCAATGCCATAGAGTTGTTAAGTTGTATGCTAGAAACATAAAAATATAAACAACATGTGGTAGTATTTTACTGCATAAATTCTTATATTAAATTTGTACATATTAGCTCTAGAAACTAATTTAAATAAAATTATGCTTTTATGAACCTTAAGTTCAAAACAGTGGGATATCGAAATTGCCGCAGCAACAAACACACAAGGTCTCACCAACTATCCAAACCAGCTAATATACCTAAAATTTATGACAAATAATGCACCGTTGCCGCACATTAACGGCGGCTATAAAAAATCACTTAGCACCACACCTTTAGGCCTTTTTGGCGTCTTTCACCGACACAGCAAAACAAAAAAACAAAACCAAAAAAAAAACAGCAAAGCAACAGACACGCAAACACTGCAGCACCACAACAACAGCAACAACAATAAACAGAGTGTAGGCACATAAATCAGGCTGCATGCAACACTGAAAAGCAGACTAAAAAAACGCCACACTCCACAGCGCCTAAAATTAGGCATCGTAAAAATGTTGTCTGCGCATAAAACGAAGAACAACGCAAGCAAGAACAACAACAACAACAACAGCGCAACGTCTGTCTAATGTTTATGACAAAAGACCAGTAAGTCAAAACAAAAAAAAAAACAAATGGTAAATAATGGTGGGCTGCCATAATGTGTTGAGGGAGTTGCCACTTGAAGTTTTACATTCAAATTCAGCATTCAAATATGTTATTAAGGCCGTCTGTGCGTATTGAAAACATGCACATCGCCAGCAAAGTCGGCAAATATGAACAGCAAATTGCATAGAAATCGAAATAAACGCAAACTGTATGAATGTGTTTGTGTGTGTGTGTGTGTGTGTGTGTGCGTGAGAATTGCAAGCAGCAGAATAACTACGGCAGAAATTTAATAGTAAAAGTCGCGCAACACACAGCAATCAACATGCGATGCCACATCGCAATGGCGTCGCCGTCGCGGAGACATTTCATTCATTATTTTCATTTCCACCAACTTGGTGCCGAACAAGCCACTGAAATTGGGTCACACGTCATGAGCGAATGACAGTGCTGGCATTTTTGCATTTCTGCACTTGCGAAACGATTTCGCCGCATGACAGCAATCCGACAACAAGACGTGGGGACTGGAGGCCTCGAAGGCAACAGAAAAGAATGGAATGCTAAAACAATGGCATAGCTAATGCGGGTAATTACATTAATGCACTGTGGATAGGTAAATGTAGCCCAACAACAACACACTGCACCAGCGAACCCAAACAAAAGGTACAAATAAATAGTTTGAGGAGGCAATTAAAACTCAGCTACATTCGTTATAATTTCATTCTCAAATAGCAATTAACTGCAGAAGGAACATTTGAATGTTTGATAAAATGAAAAAAATGTTGATAAAAAAATATAAAATAAACAACAGATAGTTGTTAGTTGGTAAAGTGGGTTAAGGGAAAGTGAGTTTTAGGAAAAAAATTAGAGCTGATCTAAATATAGGAATACTTATATTATAATTTTTACAATAAAAGATAGAAATAATGCATTGGATAGTAGAGAAAACTAGCACCAAAAAAACCGGTAAAAACCTAGTCCAGTTGAAAATATTTTTCTGGAAAATTAGCCCAGCAAAACGTCCTGTAAAGCTGCCTAATTGAATGAAAGAGAAAAATATATGTTGAACTGAGATTTTCTTTAGCTTACAACTCATTATCTGAGCTTGCACAACATTATTTTTTTTCTCAAAAATGATGATTAGTTTTTAATCATTACAAACACATCAATAAATTTAATACATCAATCAACGAAAAACATTAACAAACAAATTTTTCTTTTGTAGTTCTGATAATTTTATTCAACTTTTGTTTAAAAATTGCAATTAAAGGTTTAAATCCATTTTTATTATAGGAAATAGATTAGTCATGTATTTTCTGAAAGTTTGTCACTTACACTTTATAAAAAATAAGCAAGAATCCTCAAAACAATTCCATAGTTTTGAATTAACCAAAGTTTAATGTGCAAAATGGTTTTTTAATAGTAAGAAGTCTAGAATAGTTAACTAGGAAGCAGCTTGAAGTCGCTTAAACATAACTTTTGTGGTTCATTCGGATGAACTCTGCACAATGTTTTGATGAACAAGTTTAAGCTTTTGTACTTCTCTTGGCGAAAAATTGTTTACATAGCCGCCCAACAAAAAATTTTAGCTACATTTCTTCTGGAGACATCAAGATTTCAATTAAATGCTTGTACCATTTCTTCATCTTCTTCTAGAAAAAAATTCCTTTTTTCGACTACTTTTCACTTTCTTTTCGGCAGTCAAATGTTTACCGAACTTTTGAAGTACTTTTTCACCTTTTAAGTTGCAATAGTTAAAGGTTATTTAATAATTTTTCTCCCTCAAAAATTATTAATATTATTTTTTTCATTCTCTTCTTAATTATAATTGAAACGGTTTTTTGTTTTAAAATATTTCGAAATGTGATTTTAATTTTTTATTAATTTATTTTTTATAGTTTGAAAAAATATTTTATACTTTTTGTATAATAAATAAATAAACTTTTTACTTTGTTTTACAATTTATAGTTTATTTTGATTTATATTTTATAGGTTGTTGTTGTTGTTCATTGTAATATTAATTTTTTGTGATAAGAATTTTTTGAAAGTTTTTTTAAATTTTGCCTAAAATTTTAGACATTTCGTATTTTTAATATTTTTTCTTGAAAAATAAAATATTTTGCTATTTTTATATTTATATTTTACATTTCAATTTTAATGTTAAACCTGGTTTTGTATATTTTTTATTATTTTACAATTTACTTCTAGTTGATGTAAAGGTTGTGGTTGTTATTGATTGCAATACTTATTTTTTGAGATAAGAGAAGATTTTTTAGTAATGTTTTATTTTATTCTCTTCTTTAAGAAATTGAAATAAGTTTTTTGTTTTGATATCTGAAATCTGATTTTAATTTTTTTAATTTATTATTTTTTAAATTTATTTGGATACTTTGTTCAATATTTCTTTTATAATTTTCGATTTATTGTTTTACAACTTATCTATAGTTTATTTTTATTTATATTTTATAGGCTGTTGTAATTGATTGATTGTATTGTTTTGTGTTAAGATTTGTTTTATAATTGTTTTATTTATGCTCTCCTTTTTATTAAAAAAAATTAAATCCAACTCTAATTTTTGGTTAATTTATTTGAATAGTTTTCTCAATATTTCTGTTACAATTTTCATTATGTTGTTTTACAAATTATCTGGAGATATTTTATAGGTTGTTGTTGTTGCTGATTGTAATTTTTCCTGTTTTGAAATAAGCATTTTTTAAATTTTTTGTAATAATAGAAAACTTTACTTTAAAATTTAAATTATTTCAGATTTCTATATTAATTTTTTTCATAAAAATTTTGAAATATTTCCTTTTAGTAAAATTTAAATCTGGTTTTATTTTTTTATTGTTTTTGTATGTTTTTTGTTATAAAAATAAATAGTTTTTGAAATTTTTCTCTTATTAATTTCATAATCATGCTTTACAATTTAATTGTACCATATAGCTTTTTTCATACTTTCTGGGGATTTTATATTATAATTTGTATGCACGTTTTTCTTTAATTTTCCTATAAATGATAAAAACTTTTTTAATATTTATTTTCTCAATAAAAAACTAAAATCGGTTTCTATATTTTTTTTCTTTGGTTTCTATAGTCTTACAGAATTGTTCCATAACAGTTCCATAGACAATTCCATAACATTGCTTCACAATTTATCTGAACAATTTTTTATTTCATTGGTTTTATTAAATTGTATAATTTCTATGCTCTTATTTCCATAATTTTTTCCTAAAATTAAAGACACATTTAATAACTTTTATTTTCTCAATAAAAAACTAAAATCGGTTCTTATATTTTTTTCTTTGTTTTCTATAGTCTTACAGAATTTTTCCATAACAGTTTCATAGAAAATTCCATAACATTGCTTCACAATTTATCTAAACAATTTTTTATTTCATTGGTTTTATTAAATTGTATAATTTCTATGCTCTTATTTCTATAATTTTTTGCTAAAATTAATGACACATTTAATAACTTTTATTTTCTCAATAAAAAACTCAAATCGGTTTTTATATTTTTTAATTTTTTTTTTGTGTTTTTATAGTTTTATAGATATTTTTTTATTTTTTTATAAATTCCATAACATTGCTTCACAATTGACATAAACCATATTTGTATTCACATTTTCAATTGAATTGCATCTATGCTTTATTTGCTCTTATTTGCATGTATGCACATTTGTTTGTGCTAGTTAACTCGTATGGCAAACTTTGAGATGCGTTAATCAGCGTTCACAACGCTTCTCTGCCTGCCTACGTGCGCATTATTATAATTAAAACTGCAAAGAAGGAAAGCTGCAAAGCGGCAAAGCAGTTTTAATTAAAAGTCTCACATTTTGTTCTTTAACACTTTGACGCTTAAAACTTATGCGCCAGCAAACGTTGCACAGCACATGTAAAAATACGCACAAGTGTAGGTACAAGTGTGCGTAACACACGTACACACACACACATCTCGCACACAGCCATTTAAATACATACTTAAACATGTATTTGCGCGCGCTTCTCTATATGTGAGTGTGAGTGTGTGAGTGTGCGTGCGCATGTAAATACGTGTCGTAAAATAAAAGAGTTTTATTTTCTTTCAACTTTCATCTTGGCTGCTGCCATCGTACACCTACCTACGCTCATTACTTGCACTTTGCCAACAATCCTGTACACACTCGAATTCGGCCCCAAAGTCCCCCCAACCCCACTGGTTGCAGCTCTACACCTACAAGTATGAGCGCGCACATGTTGGCGGTTGGCGCTCATCATACACGCAACGCAACGCAACACAACACAGCACAACACAACAAATGTGGGTAATTAAATTTGAAAATGAAACACACTTAATGAGTTTACAAAGGATATTGATGCATATCAGTTTCCCTTGTTGCACGTCCTTTGCAGCTCACTTTTCATTCATTTTGCTGTTTGGCGCTGTTTTTTTTTTTTGTAATACTTTGCCGGGTTGGGTCGGGCGTCATATTGTTTACGGCCGCAAGTATTCATTCAACTCTTTTGTTCCTCACGACACTCGCCAATTTAAGGATAACAATTGCTTTATTAACACGTTGATGATGGCTTTATGGTGTCTTGTATGAGTTGTGAATTACGAGCTACGTACGACGTGTCGTCGTAGGTGATCTCGTTTGTTGTGGTTACTTGTTGCGACTCGCCGGTTGAAATTGTTTTCGGTTGAACATTTAATGAGAATTTAATTTGATTAATTTCCAGTAAGAGTGTTTTCTTGAATTTTTATTAATGTGCTGTAAGCAATTTAGAAATTTCGTATTTATTTGGCCATCAAAATAGATTTTTTCAAATTGGTTATATGCGCATTTGACCTTCTATGGCACTTTGCCCTTACTGTGAAATCCTTCCTTCTTTGATTGTTGCATATTTCTCTGGAATATTTCATGAACACATTTCGCTGGAAATCATAAGCAGCTCACTGATAATTGCTTACATATGCTTAGCCAGCTTATTTGGCACTAATGTGCCGCCCACTTTATACGCCCCCAAACAAATTCTCGATGCCGCCTCCTATTACGAACTTACCTATGCACGGCGTCATTTATTGGATTAGCATATTTTCTAGTTAACTGAAGGGGGAAAAATAACAAAAATGAAATTGCTTCACAAATGCAGATACATACAGATACACCAATACACGAATACAGTATTCCCCGCCTATATGAGACGATCGTATAGTAGTTGATTATAATAGTTGATTGCTTTTAAGCTTTCAAAGTGCTGCTGTTTTCTCTATAAAACTTGTTTAGGAAATGTTTCCCATAAAAAAAATCGTTTGTTGGCTTAAAGTCCAAGCATTGTTTGTGATTTGATACCTCATACGACAGACTGAAGGAAACTCCGAAAGAAATCAGTGAGCAGTGTTGGATTACACGATCTTGGATTCAATTAACTGGATTTCATGAATTAAAGATCGATTAAAAAAATTAGTTAGAAAAATAAAATTACACAAGCAATCATCACATTAAATCAAATACTCTTGGGTTCAATTAAGGGATCGATTAATTTAATTTAATTTAATAAAATTTTAAAAATTTGTATAAATAATTTGAAGGCATTGTTGAGATCTCGTCATATTTCCAAAAGGAAATGGTAAACTATTGCTTTCAGTGAGTCTATTTTACATTATTTTGTGTCATATTTAATCCGATAATGTCTTTCAATTTAATGATCAGTTTACGATTGAACCAACAACTTAGGGGTAGTCATGACTTAATCGGCCGAAAAAAGGCTTAAAGGCCATAGCCGAATAAGGAAGGGTCGAGAGCCCCCAAAGCAATTCAGATTTTTCTAATATTAGCTAATTTATTAATTCCCAATCTAGGGGAATTAATTTAAGAAATAAAAAATTAATTACTTTTGAACTAGTCGGCCAATTTGGATAGAATTGGTTGGGTTCACTGCAGCTGCTATTTTCTGGCTAGCTTTTGTTCTTCTTCTTGATCAAATGAGTTACTATCATTTCTAAAAACTATTAATGACCAAACCTAATTAATGAAAAATAAAAACAGGTCATCATACAACTCAACATAGCACAACTCATCATTCTCACCACAAACTAAGCAAAGAGTCTTGTCTGGGGTTCTTGTTTTTGCCACTCTGTGTCAGCACTAAAATGCGCAAGCAGCATTTCGGCCAAGGTGGCAACACTACAAGTGCATGAAACATAAAGTGTGAAATTCGTGAATGAAACAGTTCGGAAAATAATCGTGGCGGCTTTGTTTTTTCTATTTCGAAACGCTGCTACAGATCCAATTTTGTACTTTTGACTCTTCGAAGGCGTACTCTGCGATACTTTCTTTAATGCGCCTTAATGGTCCAAGTGAGTTTCGGTTTTTAAGCAGACTTTTTATATTTAATTATCAACGTGAAAATTTCATTTACTGTGTTTATGAGGCAGTTGCCGCTAATTCTTATTGACTCGATACGCTTTCGAGCCCGCCGTTCATGTATTGATTTCTGAGGTGAGTGAGTGGAAACAGATTGAAAACTGTGCTCAAAAGCTTTCTTTTTTAAGACCTTTTTTGAGTCCTTTGTGATGAAACACGATTGTGGCTGAATGGGTGATTTGTCTAAAGTTGTGGTTCTAGTTAAGCTATAAAAATTTTACTAACAACCAACAGATTACAAATTCGGTTCAGTTTGGCAAGATCTGCTTGAAATTATACTTTCAATCTACAAACATAAAATTGTTGGTCCTGACTGACTGATTAATTCATCATCATTCAACCCAAACCGCTGAAGCTACACACGTGAAACGTAACCCTAGGCACAGCTGCAATGAACCTCCGTGCAAAACATGGGTTATGGTGTTGTATGATGAAACGGGCCTGCTGATTTCAAATTTGGTGAAAACACTTCAAATCAAAAATAATTCGTCACATATTTTTTATTTTTTTGAAAATCAGAATTTAACGTAGTCAACAATGGGTTAAGGTTTGTATACGTGAAGATTACGAGAAAACCATGAATCGGTGGGCCTATTGACCTCAAAGTTAGTGATGAAAACACTTGAAATTAAAAATGATTTGACACGTGTTTCTCATTTTTTGGAAATTTAAAAGTTAAAGCGGTGAACTAAGGGCTTAAGGTTTGCATGGAGAAACAGGATTTTGTACGCCATTTGACTTTAAACTTTGTGAAAATACTCTTACAAATAATTCGGCCGGTTGTTTTTCATTTTTCCGAAAATAAAAATCTGACGGGTCAACGGTGGGTTAAGAGTTTGTATGATGAAACAAGATTTTATGGGCCCTTTGACTTCAAACTTGGTGAAAGCACTTAACATTTGAAATAATATGATATGTGTTTTTCCTTTTTTCGAAAATTCAAATTTGATGGGATCAACTATGAGTTAAATGTTTATATGAAGAAACTGTGAAAAAAACATGAATTACAAAGAGAATTTACTTCAAACTTTGTGAAGGTACTCTTAGTGAGTAATCATTCGATACGTGTTTTTCCCTTTTTTCGAAAATAATGGGTTAAAGGTTTGTCTGGGGAAACATGATTTAATGCGCCCATTGTCTTGAAATATGGTGAAAGCACTTCAAATAGGAAATAATTAGACAAGCATTTTTCATAAGAATTTTTTATGTTATTTTTTAGGTTATTTTTCCAATATCACAATTTTTCCATGACTTTTTTACATAGTTTTTCACAATATGAGTTTTTTTCCAATTTGTATTTACCTTTAGATAAAAATTATCATTTTTTAGGTTAGTTAGAGAAAATAAACATTTTCCAAGTACTAAGTTTTTTTTAATTAAATGTTGATGCTCAACATTTTTCAAAGAAAATATGCCACTTTATTTTTAAAATTTTTTGAAAAAACTAAATTATAAAAATTAAAATTAAAATAAATTATAAAAAAATTTAATTATATTTTAATTTAATTTAAATTTAAAAGTACAGACAATAATTGTTTCCAGTTGCTATAATTTCCTTCACGTGTTGCTTGTAATTTTTTTCCCCCCACTTGTTCCTTAAATCCGGCGATTACTGTAGTGCATTCAAAAACATGCGAAGCAATCGTAAATTACCAACAAGTATGACAGTCCGCGGCGCGACGTGCATTGACCTTTACGGCCCACTTACCCAACGAGCGCAACGCTCGTCGCTTCGACGCTGCCAGTTTGTGGTTAGTGTACTTTGGGGAAATACTGCAAATAAGAAAACGCACAGGCAAGGTAACATCGGATGAAAGTGTAGGCAGAATCAAATAAGCAACTAATAGAAGGAAGAAGAAGAAAATATATAATGGGGGGGAAAAAAAATAACGCCATCATTAACATTTAAATGAGTTTATCTGGCGGCAACGCAGCGTAAGCAAAATATTCGCTGTTGACGCTGTTATAGCTCGCCGTCTGTCTAGTTGTCTACTTGTCCGCCCCGCTGCCAGTGGGCTGCTTAGCAGTGTCTGACATATTCCAAGTATTTTGTATATTTTTTATTTACTTATTTTTTTGTTTTTTGCTTAGCCCGCCTCGTAGCATTTTATTTGTTTACTTTTCATCAGCAAATCGGCCGCTACTTAAGTGCCAACGGCCAACGTTCGTAAGGGTTGCTGCCCACTGGGGCTCACGGCTTCGTAAGCATTTTTAGCTTATTTGCATGTTGTTGTTGGTTTTGTTGCTTGGCTGATTTATGTGTTATTCAAGTTTTGTCTAATTTGCTGTTTCACGTTTTGTTATTTTGTAATTTAATTAATGACGAAAGAAAGGAAGGAAGGAAGGAAGGAAGGAAGTACGTCAAGTTAATTTCTTCACACAGACTGTCTGATTGGGCGTCTGATTGGATCACTGACTGACTGGCTGGCTGTGTGCTATTTGCCACGATTACATTTGTATTTATTGTGCCATTATTTTTGTTATTATTGCCAGTTAATCGCTTTGCTTCGAGACGATTAATTACGCCGTCTAGCGTGGTTTTGAAGCGATTAAAAATATTGATCGAGACAATAGCGAAGGATTAGTTGTGTACACAGGTGCTTGGCTTAGGCGAAAGATTGTTGAAACTTTACAAATGAAAATAAATTTATAATGAGGAAATTATATAATTTTTTTTAAGTATTTTAAAAACTTTTTTCAAGGAGTTGATATGTATTCACTTCAACGAAAATCTTATACATTTATTCAGTCAGGTTAGGTAGGGAAGGGTGTGTGTGCGGCATAGAGACCGCACTTAAACTCGGAGGACAAATTGGCCCATTGTGAATCCATTCTTCAATGGCTCTGGAGCAAACCAATCAGTCTCATTTCGGGGCAAACCAGTTCAATCTTTTCATAAAGAAGAGCAAACAGAATTTAAAATTTTGCTGCGCAAGCCAGATCCGCTAGGAATCTTGCCTCAAGGGTTTTTAGTTTAATGAGACAGTATTTGAAACGTTAAGAAAAACTTGATGCTGATCCTTGGACTACTTAATTAACTGGCCCTGATAACTCGTTACTGGGTTACAGCTGGCTGCAAAAGTTCATCTGGAGAGCCTCTGCTTTGTGTAAGCGTCTTCTTTAGTTGGTCGCACCAAGAGACCAAGAGATAAGATCAAAAAATAGGACCAAGAGATGAGTTGGTTATTTCACTGGAGACACAGTGTTCCTTCCCTCTTCGCCTTTGATCCTTGGATACTTTGTGAAATATATGCTCTTTCCCTGCTTATCACTAAACGCCGCAACAGAGGCGGAACATTTCACATGCATGAAACCAGGAACCCAGGATAACTTTACAGATATTGATGGCAACCTTTCCATCAGTAAGCGCAGACTTTAAAGTAGCAGTGCCCAAGAAAATAATTTAGTGAGTCAAATTATAAAAATCGCAATAACGATAGCAACATTTTTTTTTTGGGAATGACAAAGGTCCAGAATTCTGTGGTTTTTCTTTTTATGGAGAAGGAAAGTATTAAAAAACGAGCTTCTTCCACTCACTAAAACCTTCTCACTGTCAGACTGTACCTCTCTCGGGACCACCGTATGTATAATTTCAGGACGCTGCACAGTGATTCGATTCCATACAACCGCGGGACAAAATTAGAAGGAGTGGTCCGTTCTTCATAAAATTTGGTATACTAGTTAATCATGAATTAGAATTTAAGAATTTAGAATTTAAATCCCTATTTTGTTTTTCTTAAACTTTTGTAATTTGGCAATGTCTGAGACTTGAATTTGCAATATTCGTCATTTTTGGTGAGCTGTAGCAACGAGTGTGTTGGCTAAATTTTTCAGATTTTACATTTAATCGGTAACGTCAACATTGATAATTGCAAAGACGTATGTTTTGCTTTTTCACAGTTTTCTCAATTTTTCATGCTGATTGCATACTTTTAGGGATGAAAAAAATAAATTTTGTCGAAAAATAGGTGTTTAGACCATTTTTCAAATTGGATTATTTTCTGAGATAGAAGATATCGGAGGATGTAATTGCATTATCCGACAAAAAAGAATGCTTCTTACAATAAAAAAAAAAAAATCCAGGAACATACTTTTACATACTTTTTAGATATTTTCCTCTAAGTTTTGCCAATTTTCAGATTTTTAATTTAGAAAAATATTTTGAATTAAAAGTGATGTAAAAGCCTCATTTTTACAAATTTTCAGAAAAAGTTAAAAGCGAAAATGGCCACATCATTTCTTAATCCATATTTAGAGTTTCAGCAACTTCTTTGTAACCATGTATTTTAAAAATTTTTTTTACACAATAGACTAAAAAACAGAAATGTGTGTTTACGTTTTTTTGTGAAAAAAGTTTGAACTTTGAGCCGCTTTTGCACACACACTAATTAATTTTTCGCACAGTTTTTTTGGGGTTTTCTTAGTTAGAGTTTTACCTTTGAAATGACATCAAAATCATTAAATTCTGTGCGAATCACTGTGCGCTGTCATAATCGTTTCCGTTTAAATCGTCAGAATCTGCTGAATCCTGTGGTTGACATAAAAACAAATGAAGCAAAACAAGAGCCACCGCGAGTTGATGAGCTGTTGTAATTAGAACGGAGCGAGCCAGCGAGTTTTATGTTGTTAGAATTGAGCCAAATTAAGCCACGTTTATGTATGTTGTTGTAAACCAAATGAGAAATGAGAATGAGAAATGAGGCTGTGCATCTCTGCTTTAGACGCCAAAAACCATTAGTTGCCGGTGGACTTGACGAAGTGTACAACAAATTAAGGGGCCCTTTCGTCCTGCTATTCCATACTTAGCCGTTCATAAGTTTGCTGTAATAATTGACTCCTAACAACTATGGTACGCGTTATGTCAAGAAGATCTTTGTGACCGATGGTTCACAATTCATTCTATTTTTTCTCTATTCTGTTTATTCAATATTTTTTCTATTTTGTTTTTTCTGTTTGTTATCCTCAAGTGGCCACGTTGTCGTTTTGGCAATTCTCTGTACTATCCCGAAGTTAAAACAAAACCGAAAACCCTGTCTTTTTTTAGTGACAAATTAAGCCTCTAAGCGTTCAGTAAGCATTCTGGCATTCGAAAATTGTTACGAAAATTAGTTCGGCCAACTCAACGCGGGCTTATTCGTTGCTCTGGATTGTGCTCAAAAATAAAACACCTAAATTTCTTCAACTCTACAACAGTAGTCACCTTATTTACAATTTCACACTTTACTATCTCTACATTTTCTACTTATTGAACTACTCCCTGTTGCAGCTTTGCTTGGTAAAACCAAATTCTTCCCTCTGCGCTGTATCCGGCTGACTTTTATACTTGTTTGCTTGTCGCTCAGATTGTTCTTGCACATTCTTATACATTGGACTCAAAATTTCCAGTATCATGGCCAGTCATCTTTGCAATTTTTCTGGCGAAATTTTCACGCCCCTAAAAGTATGCCTTGGACAGTGACAGCGAGCAGTATCGTCACATTGTGAGCAGCTTAGAAGTGCAGAATTTGAGCATAGAATGTCTAATTTTAGACTCTCAAAGTCTAAGGTCTAATTTTTTTCTATTCATGCGCAGTACGAAGTAAGTAATACTGCAGGACTTTCTCTGCATCTGTCACTACCTAATATTAAATTTATTTCTAATACGACTATAAACACAATCATCCGACAATCATTCCGACACTCGACTTCATCGGCTTTTCCTATAAAATATTACTCAATAATCAAACGAATGTACATACCGCATCCGCCCATACAGATAATTGAATATTTTCATATGCGCGCCTAAAGTCACACTATAATTTTTTATGCCACCATACACGTTCCAACAACCACAAAGCCAGCCATCAATTCATGTTGACTGCCGCCATACGAATACCTGCCATGCTGTTCGCATTCCGTGTGCTGCTCATTTCAAATTCCTGTGACACATTTCCCGCAACAAGCAGCGGCAGCAGCGACGAAATGGCAAAAAATCAAATGGGGAAAAAAATCGGAAAATGACAGCAACCGCGCAGTAGGAAATAAGAAAATTGCAGTTTGGGAAAAAAAATCAGCGACGCTACCATTGAACGGCAACTGCCGAGCAGCAGCAGCAGCAGGCAGGCATTCTGCCAGCCGTATTGGCAATCACAGCGACAGCAAGCCAGTCATTCACTCAGCCGTGCAGTCGAGCAGTGAGCCAGTCGCTGGAATACGCCAAACACGTTATCGCCGCCGTTTGTCTTTTGTCAATGTCACGTGCAGGCGCTGAAGCGCGTTTCCACACGGCATCATCTGATTTTGATGCGGAAAAAATTGAGCATTTTATATAGTTTGGTGCATGGCATACATATATACGATGGCGTATGTGTGCGTGTGTGTGTGTATGTGTTGTGCGTCACGTTATTGCATGGCAATTTCCGTGGCACAAATGCAACAACAACAAATAGAAAAATCATTGCTGCGTAAAAGGCATTTTCATAGAACGTTTGGCTAGCAACAACAACAACAACAACAACAACTAGTTGAGTAAGTATTGCATATTTTTAGGTTGCGTACGCGCGTCTTTCGACAATAAAATTACGAAAAACCTTTACACAAAATACAAGCAAAGTCGAAGCGAAAAGCACTAAAAGGCAGCAAGAATAGAAGCGAGCAAAATGTAACAGAGATAGTGAAATTGTTACTAAAATGCTGCAAGAAAAGCAACAAAAAAAGACATTCCATGCAGTTTAGGGCGAAGCTGATAAAACATCAAATCACCTAAAAATATGCAAAACTTTTTAAGCCAAACATTTTGCAGCTGCATAGCAAATCACATGCGGCAGCAAGTAAAGCAAAGTAAAAAAAATGAAAATAAAAAAATTAAAGTTGGAAAAAACATGAGCGTGAAAAGAGCAAAAGTGAGCCAGCAACGCATTTTTCACTGCCGAAGCTGCTGTTGCTGTTGCTGCATTTTTATGCACATTCACATGTGTGCTCTACTAGTTTGCTGTCGTTGTTGTTGTTGTTGCTAATGCTGTAGCAGCCAGCACATTGCATATGCTCTACATATGATAATGCATGTGTGTGTGTGTGCTACTGAATCAGTCTTCGCTGTCTTGATTTGCCGCGCTTAGCACACACACACACACACACACACACATAGCGCATCTCTCTCTTCCTCTCTTATTCCGCCCGTTTGAGTTTTGCTTTTATTTTTCTATGAATTTTTTTGCAGTTCTTTAGTGTCGCCCGCCGGTTGCTCGGGTGGGTGACTTACACAATGCGAGTTAATAAATTTTAGTTGCATATGCATGCGCATGTAAATTTTTGTAATTGGAAAAAAAGCGCACAGCTCATGCTCGTTTTTTCTCATCACGTGCATTCGCCGACAGTAACCGGAGTAATGCAGTGTCGCGAACTGAAATGAAAACTGCAGTATTTTTGGTCATAATTTTCAAAGTAAAATTTTCCTAATATGCTTGTGCAAGATTTTCTATGCTGATTGTGCGCTGATTTACTATTCATTTTGCGCTTCTTGTTAGGATTTTGTTCGCTTTTTTTCGCTTACGAAAGGAAACTAATTTGAAAAGCTATGAATTGGAATGAATTTCACGTGTTTGAATTTCACATTTGTTTGCTTCATTGATTTAGTTGTAACATCTGTGGAAATTTATTTGTGCCAATCAGAAGCAGCATAGCCAAGGTAGGAAGGGGCGGTGTGCTTTGGGGTTAAACCGAGCAGCTTTTAATCATAAAAAAATGTTTACATTGTTTTAAACATTTACTAATGCAACTTCTGGAAATTTAATTCTATCGATCATCTAATACATAACAAAATTTTATATTTAATTTTTTTTTAATCATTAACCCTTTTGCTAAAGGTTTTTACAGGGAAAAGTTAAAATTTTGTATTTATCGATGTAGTCTTCTGTGTGGTTATATCAACAACATTTTATAATAATTTTTCTAATTTTTTTTACCGGATCCTTTTTTTAACCTTTGTGTCAACAACAGAAAAATTATGCGTTAATCAACAGCAGCATACCCGGGTACGCACGTATATTTTGTATGGGAAATGGCATAACTTTGTGATAAATATGTGAATATTTAACGCATTCTTTTAAATCTGCCTAACTTTTTGCTGTTAGTTTATTGAAAAATATGTGTTTTAAGTATGTATGTAAAAAAATTTGAGAAATATATTATTTTATTGTATAAATATTGAGTTTCTGTAAACATAGTTTATAGTGGTGGCTTATGAATGTATGCAAAAATGTTTGTTTATGTAGAAATATTTGATGATTATGTGAAAAAAATTTTTGAAATAGACGAAAATAATTCTTGTGATGGTTTTTTGTTATATCATGTTCGATATAATTGAAAAAATTGAACACCGACTCGCCGTTTTCTACTCTTGTAAATTTGAATTTAAACACTTGTTGGTAACAAGTGTTTTTGTAGAAAAGCATGTCATGAGACGTGGTTTTTCTCATATATTGCGTATAAATCCAAATTTCAGTTTACTTGTGTTCCGTTTCATTCGTTATTTGTGACTACAAGTGAAATATTCAAAACTATATCCTGCGGAACTAAGCAAAATTAAATACAGCAAAAATGGCAGATGGCTAACTAAATGAATGGCTAACTACACGACAGTGGACCATGAAGCACAAAAAACGTATATTTGTCAGCGGTTAGACGATTTGGAAGAAGAAATAAGTGATGAGGAGCCATTAGTATGTGAAGAGGATGCGGACGACAATCAAGAAGATGTAACCGCAGACGACTCCGATGTGGAGCAAATTGAGCTACCAGAACTCAACCCAGGCGACGAAAGTGATGATGATGAACTGGATGATGTTACCTGTGAACCCGGAGAAAGTTTTACTGGCAGAGATGGAACAAATTGGTCTGCTGTGCTACCTCAAACTGGCAGATTCCGTACAAACAATATACTAAGATCTGCAAATTATGGACCAGTACGGAGAACACAAGGATTGTCCATTGTAGAAACCTTCAAGTTGATCATGTCTGATGAAATATGCGGTCCCTTGAATATAATAGGTACCGCAGCAAAAAGAAAGGAAGAACGTGACAGCACCGGCAGAATAAAAAGAAAGGGAAACTGCTACATATGCGCCAAACGTCGCCCAACAAGGAAAGCATACACATTCTGCAAAAGACCCGTGTGCACAGAACATTCCATGGGTATGCCGCAATGCAACAGATGCAATTAAAAATTTTATTAACTATAATTAATTTTATTTATACTTTTTTATATTATTACATGGACTATTTTGAAATTTTCATGGAAAATAAAAGTTGAGTTTTCAATTATATCAACATATTTACATGCGTTTTCATATACGTACCCGGGTATGCTGCTGTTGACGTAAGGGGTATAAATCGAAAATTGGCCATATATTTGGACCCGAGGGTCCAATCTCAAACAAACTTGAGAATATGGTGTAAAATACTTTTGTAGAGGATATCAAAAAATTTCAGATCGCTCCGAGTGCTGCTTTCCAAGCTACTGCGATTTGAAAACGCAAAACATACCCGGGTACGCTGCTGTTGACACAAAGGTTAAGAATGTTGTCATAGAACAGCAATCATATCGTTATGGCTGGTAATAATTACTTAAACATACAATTAGACATAACTATAAACCGAATGCCTCTTCATTTACTTCAGCTAAAATTTATTTAATTTTCTAAATTGATCTAAATTGAGGTAAAAACACAAATTACGTATTTTCCTAATTTTTTCTCTCCCTTTATTTCTATTTAACAATGAAACATTCAAGAAACGTGTATACTTCTCTTTTTAAATTTAAATATTCAGTTTATTAATTTTGTAATTAATTGAATAATTGACTGGCACGACTAAGTCCTAGCTTCCCGCAACCACGCGGGTGGAAGGGACCTACAGTTTTATGCCGGTTCCGAACGGCAGGTTGGGAGCTCTTTCATAAGCAATTTTTACTCTCAGAGGTTTGCCATTTCCAGCTGAGAGGACAGCCACCGAAAGAGAAAACGAGTTTTCCCGTTATTTTTTTTTAGGTGTTATTACAGGCAGTATTTCAACCTGGGTCGCTGCCTTCGACTCGCGGTCCAACGCTCTAACCAACTGAGCCACGGCGGCTTATTAATTTTGTATTATTTATAAAACGTCAAACTATTCTAAGGACCAAAAAAACATGTATTCTTGACACCATAGAAGGTTCAAACGTCCTCATAGTAGCATGTTGCCATATGGCAACAAAATAGCGAAAGGGTTTAAATAATAAAAATTTTCAATATTTTCATTAAAATTTGTTCTGATTTCCCAAACATTTTATTCAAAAACAGACTACAATAACTGGATAGGCTATTTAAGATTTAAGAAGATTTATATTTATGTATGTAGGACAAAGCATTTTTCGTAGTAAGGTTAGATCGGTGTATTGTAGGGGTTGTCTCTGTATGAGACACAGTTAGGACTCTATATGGGCCACAAATTCGATCCCTTTGAAATGTGTATGCAACACTGTTTACAACACATATACTTAGAATATTATATTAAACAGATGGGGGCAGGAGGAGTGGGAGATACCTACAGTCTGGGCATGGGACTTGCCGAAAGGCACATTTAGGCCGCGCAATGGGACAGTTGTGATACCACAGGGGAAGGGAGATTAGGTCGAGGGAGTCGAGCAACAGCTTTCCGAGTCCGAGTCCCTTATTTCTTACTGGAGAAGTTCATCTCCCCTTATACTGTCCAGGAACTCCTTGATTTTTCCCAGATCGATTCCAGACAGTTCTATCGTCTGAATCAGTTTCTTCCCAAATTTTTTTGCGTGCAGATTCTGTTACAATGTGCACGGATGTTTCTTCATCTTCCATGCAGAATCTACATAGTTCGCTGTCTGTGATTCCCAGACGGGCTCTATGCGTATTTAGCAGACAGTGTCCGCTCAGATTTGGTATACTAGCTAATCATGGTCTGCTGAATTCAAATCTTCATTTTGTTTTTCTGAAATTTTTTTAGTTTGGCAATGCCTGAGACTTAAATTTGTGCTTTTCGTCATTTTTGGAAACCTTAAGCAACATTTCTATTGGCTAGATTTTTCAGATTTTACATTTAATCGGTAACGTCAATATTGATAATTGCAAAGAATAACAGAAATTGTCTTAGGACACTTTAGTTTTGCAATAAAAACGATAACAATAGACGTATGTTTTGCTTTTTTGCAGTTTTCTCAATTTTTCATGCTGATTGCATACTTTTAGGGATGAAAAAAATAAATTTTGTCGAAAAATAGGTGTTTAGACCACTTTTCAAATTGAATTATTTTCTGAGATCGGAAGATATCGGAGGATGTGTTTACATTATTTGACAAAGAAAGAATGCTTCTTAAAATAAAAAAAATCCAGGAACATACTTTCACATACCTACTTTTTAGATATTTTCCTCTAAGTTTTGCCAATTTTCAGATTTTTAAATTAAAAAAATATTTTGAATTAAAAGTGATGTAAAAGCCTCAGGGTTGTAAATTTTAAGAAAAAATTAAAATTGAAAATGGCTACATCATTTTTTAATCTGTATTGAAAGTTTTAGCAACTTCTTGGTAACCATGTATTTTTACAATTTTTTTTACTCAATAGACTAAAAAAAACAGAAAATATGTGTTTACATTTTTTTGTGAAAAAAGTTTCAACTTTGACACACTAATTAATTTTTTGCGCAGATATTTGGGGGTTTCCTTAGTTGGAGTTTTACCTTTCAAATTACATACAACGCATTAAATTCTGAGACTATACATTTTTTGAATTTTTTCTATGGAACGAATCACTGTGCAATGTCTATAATGAGCTTTCGGTTATCCTTTGAAATGTCATGGAGAACATTTGCTGTCTCCCAGACTAGTTTGGAGTCAAACGTTGTCGAGCTCAAAGCCTTTATTGCAGCCTGACTGTCGGACATTATGATTGAATCTGACATTTTCCTCTCGGTATTAAGAGTAAGTAATTTTATGGCACACTCGTTTATGGCAAAGACCTCAGCTTGGAAGACTGTGTCCTTACCTCCCAGACTGACTGCTTGCCGCTCCCGTCCCAACTTCAATCTTAAAACCATCGGTGTTCGAAACAATATCGTCACAAGTGAGACTGATTCTATTAGCAGGCCAGTCTTCCCTGTGCGGTATATACGAGTATGTATTGTAGTATCTTCTGAAGAGGTGTCTCGGGGACATCAGATCAAGAGGCTTTCAGAAGGCTCCATCTTGCCTCTGGTCCTTCAATAGAGATAAGTGAACGATTGCATGTGCATCCCTCGGTGTGAATCCGAAGGTTTGTCTTACTGCATGTCGAAGAACCTAATCAAGTCAATTTGAATTTTGGAAAGTCCGGAAAGTCGTTGATGTTGACTGAATTGAGTTCATTCAAGTTGTCGAAGAAAGGAGAGCCCTGGAATTTCCATCAGCTTCTAGAGAGAGCCGGGCAGTGGCAGAGATGGTGACTAATAGTCTCTTCCAACTAGAAGAAACTCTAAATAAATTTTTAGTAATATTAATTTTTTCAATACTAAAGACATTTAAAATATTTCGCAAACCATTAGACACGTTTTGGTTTCAACTTTGTGCCGACTTTTTCCTTATTTCGTCTTTTTGTCACTTGAATATGTTGCGCCTGAGTCAATTTGTTGAGCCAAATGGACGCTGCACGCTCAGCACACTTCGACACACACACACACACACACACAAACATATCCGTGCATATCCGTAGGCAAGCACTCATGCACGCGTAAGCTCATGCATACGTAAATGAAACAAGTGAAACTGTCAACTTAAACTGACATTCAATTTCTTTACCTTCCTGCGCACGCCATGCAAATATGTTGCTGCCAGTGTGTTATTGTTGTTGTTGCTGCCGTTGCTGCTGCATCTGCCCTAATACGCTTTCAATTTTTCTACATGTCAGCATGCATGCGGACTACATTTCCCAGCGTATGACAATTTCTGAATATATTTGTGATTTTTCTTCTCGCTCGGTCTCGCTCTCTCGCTTCCACCTACGCACAACTTGCATGAGCCAAACATAAATTCTGCCAAAGTTCTGCTTCCGCTGCTGATTGCGAAGCGTAAGCTGCATAAAAATAACAACAAAAGCAGCATTTTTGGCTTCCTGGCGTGGTGCGTCTCGTTGTCGGGTTGGCTGTCTGCTAGTCTGCCGGTTTGGCTGTCTCTGTCTGGCTTCATGGCTGCGATCGACAAGAAAATCCGCATCGCCTTTAAAGTAGTTGAGGCAGCAATGAAAGACGATGTGTGTGTGTGTGTGTGTGTGTGTGTGTGTGTGTGTGATTGCAGTATCCATGCATGCTGCACTCAATGCTGCTGGCTAGAGCAAATTTTCACCATATTAAGCAGTTCAAAGGTTAGACACACTTTAAAAGGACACGCAAAAGTTACGACAACGAAAGAAGCTGCTGAAAGTCGAGTTTGCGCTTTTGTACTATTTCATTTTTTTTTATATGTTGGAATTTCGCAAAGAAAAGTGAAAGAAAAAAATTTATTGAAATACTAAAAAATTTTAGCACTGCCATTTCTTTTGGTTTTTCTTGCTGGTGTTGGAGTTGTTTCTAGAGCTCGTTGCTTTGGGACTGAAGACAGCAATGCTGACGACGCGACGGTGACTGCATGACGTAGGTGTCTAGACAGACTAATGTTTCCTTTTGCATTAGCCGACTGTTGGCTAACACTGGCAAAAAACTCAGCATTCAGTTGAGAGCTCAAAGTGAATGAGCGCCTTTTGGCGCAAAGGAGGCGCATGAAATACGATGTTGCAATAAAAACTTCAACTGATTGTTAAAAAAAGTACAAAATTATGAAAGGAATCAAAATAAGAGCAGATAAGTTTGTGTTTAATGGACAAAAATTGGTTCATTCATGGAAGTTAAGACAAATTGTTTTCTAGGGCAAATAACAAAATTTCGATATGTTTAGATGTTTTAAAGTAATATTTGACAGAAACAAACTGGATAATTTTGTACTGGGAAATCTTGTACGTTACTCAGTTTTAAGCTGGTTTAAAAATATTCTGAAAGTTGAAAGTCCATGGGCCCAATAAATCAAGTTTCTCCATACAACACTTTAACCTTTTTTTTGTCCCTTTAGAAACCGATTTTCAAAAAATTCCGTCTTAGCGAAGGTTCACTCTTCAAAATGTACTTACAGTTAAAATTTCATATTTGTAGCTTCCGCATTTTGAGCTGGGCCATGATAAATCAGTCATTCAGTTAGGGAAATAATTATATATTTTAGTTGTGTGGGCGTTGTTGCCTTTTATGCAATGCCCAATCCATACCTCCAGTCGCCGGGTGCGACAAATTTGCATTAATGTGCGACTTACAGTTCCAAAATTAAGCGGACAATTTTAATGACAAAAATGTGTCACACCCCTTTTCTAACGCCCATAAAATTTTACCAGTAGAATGACACATCAATGGGACGACGGCATACAAAAATTCAATGCTATCTGACTTATTATTCCGAAGCTATTCCACATTAAATGTTTGAGTTATATGGGCGGTGCCATGCCTCCTCGTCCAATACCAAACCCTATTTTTCCTGACGAAAGGTATTTCAAAATCGTAGGTTTGTGCCAAATGTCATTGATGTGTGACCCGTACTTCACAAAATATTCCAAAAATGTGGGTCACTTGAAAAGTGCCACGCCCCTTGTCCAACGCTTATGAAATTTTACCAATGAAACAACGACACACCTAAACGGTGGCTTTGTACCAGATTTCAATGCTTTTCGACCTATAATTGCAAAGATATTCCATATTAAAAATTTAGGTTGTATGGGAGGTGCCACGCCCACCTGTTGGGTCGTATTTGCACTATTTTCTTTACCGAGATTTTGTCCAGACGAATATTCCTTGAAAAATTCAGTTCAATTGGCCGTCTAGTTGTTGAGTTTTAGTGTCGTGTGACCAACAAACAAACTAAAGTCCTGCATGAATATATTCATTTTGGCGGGTACACTACTGTACATACTGTACGGGTACTTGGTATTCGAAGAATGTGTACAACGAAACGAATAGAAACGAGAACCACCGAGCGTTGCTTCTCGTTTCTATTCATATTCGGTGAATAGCGAACACTGCAGTGCTCGTATTCGGTGAGAAGCGAATACTGCAGTGCTCGTATTCGGTAATCGAGAATTTTGCGAAGTATTCGAAGATCAACAGTTTCATCGAATATTTTTATGCGCAGTATGTCACTTTTCCATGAGTATACTTGTGGTGCGGAAATGGAAATTATTGAAGAAAGTAGCATAACAAATAAATAAATATTTATATATAACATAAATATTTCTAAATAATCTTAGGAATAATAAAACGAGTATATTCGAATATATTTGAAGCAATGTGTACTATTATTCGAATGCGTTTGTCCTCGTTTTCCCGCTTCGAGCGAATATGAATAAATAGTGTACGTCTACTCGTTTATGTTCGGAGCTTACTCGTACTCGAAGAGAGCTGTACTCGTATTCATTCGGACCGGTCCGCAGAGATGAAGTGAAGTATTCTATTCAAAAGCATTTGAATAGTTTCGAATAGCAAAAATGCATACTCGTGCAGGACTCTAAAACAAACAAACAAAGAAATAAACATACATTCATTTTTATATATAAACATTTATTATTTATTTATTTAAATTATATAAAAATTTATTATTTATTTATTTGAATTATCAGCCTCATTTGTAATGATTAACATTTTTCAACCATTTAATACCTGAAAATTTTTTCATTCTAAAATTCTTCTTCATTCTTTTCATTGTTTTAGTTTCTACATTCGGCAGTGTGAAATCGTTTAAAGTTAGTCTGCGCTTTTTTTTTTTAGTTCTCAAGCTTCTTCTTATCGGACATGAAACAGTTAAAGCATTTTTTTGATTCTCACTTTTTTATTTGAATTTTTGCTCATGCGAATTACTGCTGGCTTTCACTTACCTGTGTACATATATGCGAAACTGTATGTATGTATGTGTGTGTGTGCATGCATGTGAACTGCAATTTTTCTTCGCTTGTTGCATTTGTTTCAACGCTGAGCCCAGTTTTATCTCAAAATGGATGGCTTGTATTTAGCTGCATTCACTGGCCACTTTCTATCTGTGTATGCATGTGTGTGTGTATGTGTGTATGGAAATGTGCTGCTGTGCGTTGTGCTTGCGTAGTTGATAACCAGGCCAATGCCGGCTCCGCTCACTTAGGTGCATTACGCCACTTGGGTTGCCGGTAATGGGACGGCACTTCGTTTTAAATTACTCGGAAGAACTTTAAGTCGGCCAAAGATGTGCTCTATGCCGGCCAGTCTGGCTGGCTGCCTCACTAACCTACACAACACGACTTCAGCTCGTGCTCCTTGCACTGCCCTACCGCACTCTATGGTTGTTGTTGCTGTTGTCTTACAGACGCAAGTATAAAAATTTAGGTGAGCTAACAACGGCAACAACAAAATTGCTGTTGGCTGCTGGGTGCTGTTGTCAGTAAGCATCTGGAATTTGTGTTGGGCACGTTTGCATCTTAGCTGCGGATTATGGCGCAGCGGGCAACAATTTTATTTTCATTCCATTCTATGGCATTTTACGATGAAACGCTGTGTGTGTTGTAAAAACAACAGCTTCAAAGAGTAACAACAGAAACAGCAACAGCAACAACAACAGAGGGAAGTTATTAAAACAAACGCTCTGCCGCAGACAGGTGGAAGAGCAGCACGTCGTAGGAGAGTTCATAAAATGTGGCAACAAGGAGAGCAGCAACAGCAGCAGCCAGCAAGCGGGATAACAAGGCGCCGCACAGTGTCGCGAGTAGGGACAAAAATAAAAAAAATGAATTTCGTAAATGTAGAAAAATAAGTTTGTAGTACTGAAGTAAATACCTTAATTTAATAAAATGTGAAAACGGATTTAAAAAATATCAATTTATATACCGATGGCAGGCCACCAAACTTGCACTTTGTGAAGGTTGGTGGCTTGGGTAGAAATTATTGCAATTTGTTGAATGTAAGTTCGAGGACTTTTATTGAAAAATTTCCTATGGAACTTTATGTTAAGTAAATATATTCTATAAATATACTATTTTTGCAACTCTGTGGAAGCTTTCCCTCTTTTGTTCTGCTTTCCATATTACTTGTACCGTTACTTAAAGAAACGTCAATTCGTAGGAATAAAAGTGCAGTGTCATCAAACTTTAGATAAACTTTAAAAAAATACTCCTTCTCACTCCTTCGAGATTTTACAGTGTGATATAGCTGAAAGTATGTATTAATAGAAACCATGGACTTTAGCTGCACAAACTTGCACGTTTTTAAGAAATTCAACATTTTCAGTGGCGTATGCAGTCAAAAATAGGGTCCTTTTTGGCAGGAAAACATAGCGACCACTGCTGCGTTTCGCTTGAGCTATACATTTTTGTTTTTAATAATATGCAAACACCACTTGATTTTGAAAAATTACAGAAAAAAAAGGTAGATTCGATGGAAGGCTTCGGTAATACTGGGTGGCTTGCCATCGAATTAAGGCAACTTTCGAAAAGAAGCAAATTTTGTTAATGCCTGCAGAACCAATTATATCAGTTAATAGGAAAATTAAAGGTAAACATGAAAACCGAAACTCTGATAATAATGCAGTTTAAAAAAAATTTAATTTAAAATTTTGTCAAAAATAGATGTAGAGGGTTAAATTTGAATAGTACATCATCGGAAACCGATTGTCCTAGCAGTACAGATTAACAAATTGTAATTTTTAATGAAAATATATGCTATACTGAATTAAATGAGAGATGTTATTATTTTCTATTTGGGTTTGAAATTACTAAGATGCGCATAAGTATGAACAGATATTTGTAGATTTTTCAAAATGTCTTTTTTTTATAACAAGCATATTTGTAAGTTGATCGAAAAATATATATATATTGGCATATGTGTTTATATTGATGATATGATATGCTGTACCAAATTTCATCAATATATCTTTTATAGTTTTCGAGATACTGTCAACTTAGTATTTGGTTTGTATGGGAGGTGGGCGTGTCCGTGGGGCGATTGAAGTAATTTATGGTGTATTAACTTCTCTTTATAACAAAATCATATGTACAAAATTCTATTGCCGTACAACTATTCCTTCTATTTTTGTCCCTCGCTACTATGGACTCGCGACACTGTGCGCCGGGGTATGGAGAGCGGAGGGATAAAGCGGAGGGATAAAGCAGAGGGTTTGCGTTGGCGTACGAGCGACCACAAACGAGCGTTACTGGTGCAATGTGCTAAAAATATTTAACTGAATAAAAATGTAAACTGCAGTAAACAGCGGCGCAATACAGCAAAAGTAAAAATAAATAAGTAGAATACAACAAATACAAAGAAAATATCTAAATAAACAGCAAAATAGAAGAAGATGAAAAGCAAAATTACAATAACAATGCAACAATAACAGCACAAGTGGCACACATACACTGAGCAATACAGCAACAGCAACAGCTCAGTCGATTGTCCAGTTACCAGACAGATACACCTACACATACATACATATCTATACAATATAAATATAGAGAAATGTGTGTACAGAAAGTGTGCAACAGCACAGCTGCTGTGTTGCTTCATAGTTACGTGTATTCTGTGTGTTGTTGCTGCTGTAGCGTTTTCTCAACGTGTTCGTGGCTGGTGGCTTGCGGCTCGTGGGGCTCTTGTAGTAAAGTATCTTAAATATTTGATTAAATCCTAGGTAAGCATACTATATAATACAACAAAAACAACACCATGACACAGTAGAAACAACAACAACAACAGCTAAATATAAACACAAAAACCCAACTGATATAAATAAAGTTAAGCACGGCAACAGAAAATAGAATAAAATTGGAATGTCTGTAAGCACTGCGGCGAAGGTGATGGCCGCAGCGATGCCGATCAAAATGTTTAGATGGATAAGCGTAAAGCTCAGTGGCATGTATGTGTGTGTGTGTGTGTGTTTTGGTGTGGTACAGGGTGTAAAAGCGCAAAAATTAAAAAAACTATATCTATTAGAAAAAAAAAACTTGAATCAAGAGTTTGGACTTCAAGACACTGGGTGTGTCAAGGCACTTTAGCGTAAAAAAAGTTAACTCTTTCGCTATTTTGTTGCCATATGGCAACATGCTATTTTGTGGACGTCTGCATCCTCTATGGTTGCAAGAATACATTTTTTTGTTGGTCTTTAGAATAGTTTGAAGTTTTAGGAAAAATACGAAATTAATAAACTGAATATTTAAGTTTAAAGAAGAGAAGTATACACGTTTTTTAATGGTATATCTTGAGATAGTAAAGGAAGAAGAAGCAGAAAAAATTAGATAATATTTTAATTTGACGTTTTCTTTCAATTTAGATACTTTTTTTAAATTTTTGCTGAAATAAATGAAGAATTATTCAAATTTTCGTTATGCGTAAAAAGTTTATTGTGAATATTAAAGTTTAAAGAAGAGAAGTATACACGTTTTTTAATGCTATATCTTGACATAGTAAAGGAAGAAGAAGCAGAAAACTTTAGATAACTTTTTAATTTCAGGTTTTCTTTCAATTTAGATACTCTTTTTTAATTTTGGCTGAAATAAATGAAGAATTATTCAAATTTTCGTTATGCGTAAAAAGTTTAATGTTTAAGTAATTATTACAGCCACAACGATGTGGTTGCTCTCATAGAAAAACACTCTGAAATGCAGGGTCCGAGTATACAAATTTAAAAATGTCTTTTGAAATGTTGCTAATATAATCACAGAGAAGCCTAAAACGTAAAATTTAAAATTTTAACTTTTCCCAGTAAAAACCTGTAGCGAAAGGGTTAAGTTCAGTGTAATTTAAAGTCTGAGAGCAGTAAGTAAAAAACTCTCAAGGCTAAGACTTGCAGACAGTTGGGTGTCTGTATTCGTATCATCAACATTGCCAGTTGAACCATGACCACTTTTAATGTCTCTGGCTTGCTTTTTTTAGTTCTAATACTCTCGTTTCGGTTGCTATAGATACATTTATAGTCCTTTTTAATTGAATATCCATAAATCTTAGACTCTGCCTGTACTCGCATCATCAACATTGCTAGCTGAACCAATTGCTAGACGAACCATGACCTATTTCAATGTTTCTGTCTTACGTTTGTTTGCTTTCGTGCTCCACTTTTTTAGTTCCAGTACTTTCGTTTCGTTTCCTAAGGCAAAATCTATATTCCTTTTCAATTAAAACATCCAAAAAACTAAGAGTCTGCCTGTACTCGTATCATCAACATTCCTGGCTCAACGTTTCCAGTTCCAAAAACATTAAAAGAAGTAATGATTCGACTTCTTTCAATGTTTTTGTCTTTCGTTCTGCACTTTTTTAGTTCCAATACTTACGTTTTGTTTCCTAAATTAAAATTTCTATTTCTCTTTAAGTAGTTGAAACATCCATAAAGCTTAGAGTCTGTCTGTACTCGTCTCACCAACATTGCTAGCTTGGCATTGCTAGTTAAATCAAGACCTCCCTCAAAATCTTTAGTTCCAATTTCTTGCTTATGTGCCCCACTTTTGTAGTTCCAATACTACCGTTTCGGTTCCTATAGTACAAATTATATTTCTAACTCTTAGTTCCTATGGTAACTTACTTCCTATACTAACTTATATCGTCCTCCCTTCGTTTTCTATGGCCGGCCTCGATAGTCCAGCGGGTAGCGCGCTGGCTTCTCATACCAGAGACCTTAAGTTCGATTCCTCGTTCGGGCTGGTGAAACACTCGTCGGCTTCTATCGCTTTCCATATGAAATGAATAACAAGAATGGCACAAGTGTGCTCTTGGCAGGCAATGGCAAAACCTTAAAAACTATAGGTCCCCGTTTTAAATGGGTGTTGTAACACATGTTAAAAAAAACTGTGTTGCATAAACATTTCAAACGGGTGGAGTTTGTGGGTCCATGCAAAGGCCTAAGTGTGCCTCATACAGAGGCAGCCACTACAACCTACTGATCTCTTAGTTTCCTATTATAACATTTATATTTCTTTCTCTCTCAGTTTCCTATAGTAAACTGTATATCCCTCTTATTCAGTTAGATTAGGTTAGGTAGGGAAGAGTGTATGCAGCAGGAACCGCACTTCCACAAAGTGGCCTATTGGGAATCTCTTCTTAAATTGCACTGGAACTAACCAACCGCGGACTTCAGACTAAAGCAAACCAGTTCAATCTATCAATAAAGAAGAGCAGATCCGATATTTTAATTTTCTACGCACCAGCCAGGTCCGTCAAGAATCTTAACCCCAAGTCGGCGTTCCTGCAAAGTCGAGCAGTGGAATCGGAAGTGTTGTATCGTTTTCACTTTTTCTTCATCTCCACTGCTTCTGACATCACTGGACGAGAGTTGCCATTTAATATGCTTATCGAATATTAATATGCGATCGAATGGCGCAGTTTCTACTGATTAACCCAAACCGCTGCCTAATGAAGATTCGACTCAGGGACAGTACAAATCTCTTTCAGTTTCTTATAGTTTCCTTCTTCTTAGTTCGCCGGACGATTGCAGGAAATGTAGAGAAATTGGTGCCAAGGAAACCCTGGAACACATTCTCTGCTCCTGTCCAGCCTCCTCTCAAGACTACGACTTATTTACTTAGAGACCCTGTTCTTTTGTGGGTTTTGTGGGTGGACCGCAAGCAGTGGCGCACCCAGGATTTCATTTTGGGTGGGAGGTGTTTTTGAATACAACTTTTGATCCGAATACTATTCGAAACCATTTTTTGTACTACCAATTTTTGTGTGTCGGGCAGTTTGAACACCCAACTTCCCCCCTGTGTGCGCTATTGTCCCCCAAGCATGACATAAAGTCGCTGTTGAACTTCGCTAGGAGCACCCACACTCTCAACGATCATTTTTACGTCGAAACGCAAGGAGCTCCAACTGGTATCGCTATGGACCCCAATGGGGTCTACCCGTGACCTGCTTGGCCAGCCAGCTTACCTAAGCTAACCTTCTTAGTTCTCGTCCACTACATATTTTGCCAACATTTTCACTGAAGCTCTACGCCAAACTCTTTGCCCACACTTCAGTTCAACCCGCCAAACGTTTGAATAACATTTACATTTTTCCCCAACACCCTGTACATGTATAACTCTACCTGTACCTAGACCAATGTGCCTGGTGCTGTGTGTTGTGTGTTGGTTGCCTACGTGGCAAAAAAATTGTGCAGCCGCCATAGCCACAAATGAGCCAAAGTCTACGCTGCAGACACGGTGAAATTGCGGCTCAGCGCCACAATCGACTGGCAACAAGGTGAGCCGAATACGTTGGTAATAGAGGGGAGGGGCCAGGGCGCTGCGGTTGGGGAATTGGCGCTTCCTGTGTGGCGGCTGTGTCCACACATACACCGCAGCGCAGTCGAGCTACGAGTGTGTGCCACGGCACAAAATTGATGCGAAAAGAGTAGATGAATGGCAGTCGGCCTATAGGGAAATTAGTTAACTTGAATTTCGGCTTTTTGTTTGTTTGTTGATTTGTTTTTTTTTTTGTTTTTCGCGCTGCTTTTTCGATTCGACCAGCGCAGTCGTATTTCATATGCAAAGCTGCCAGATTTGCTTGTTGAGATTTTTTTGCCTTAAGGTTGTATTTTTTTGTGGTTTTTGTTGTCGTTTTCGTTTTCATGGCAATTTTATTTTCAATTTCATTAGCCGTAGTGTGTGTGCTGTAAAGCCTTGAGACCGGCTGTCAACTTTTGACATTTTCACGTTACATGGCAAGCGCGCACGCTTAGGCCGCCACACACACATACACACAGCCAGAGACAGACACATAATGCTTTGCACTGCTGCAAAAAATTACGTCAATCACACTTGCCAATTGTCAGTGTCACGCGGCGCGCCGCTGTGACTGACACAATTTTTCGCGAAGCTATTAAATTAACACCGACTAACTGTCGCACTTGCAGGCGTGGCGCTGGCGTCTGTGATTTATTTGTCGTTTGTCATTGTGAGCGATTGAGCTTCGGTTTAGCGTGTTGCTTGGCCCTGCGCTGACAGCGCAATTTGCCGCAACAACAACAGCGCCAACTGTGCGTCGTCGTAATGCAATTTGATTTCATTTCAGTTAAATTTGATTAAATTTTCTGAGTAATTGTTGCTGGCAAGTAATGGTAGATGGAGAAGGCAAATGAAGTAGAGAGACAAAATGATTAGAATTAAAATTAGATTGTAGAAAATTTAGGTACAGTACAACAGAACTTCACTCAAGTTCCGTTGAATAGTTTGGAGTTTCTATAAAGTTTCTTCAAGTCTTGCATTCAAATAAATTTTCATGGAGATTGCTGGTTAGATTGGCTACCTTTCCGGTCAATTTCCGCATTTCTTGAGATACAAATTTGTCTTTCGAAATATTGACTCTCATTGAACATTTTAGCAATAAAATACAAAAAAATTAAAAAAACTCATTTTGGTTGAGAATTACAGCTTCATTAATTTTGTACGATCGTACAATGGTCCGCAAAGGAGTAAAAATTAATGCATTTTTTTATTTTTTTTAATTTTACAAACAATTCATTGATTTTTTGAAAAGAAGACATTAAAAAAAATCAAAACGTGATTTCAGTTTGATCGAAACTTATATAAATTATATATATAAACAATAGAGTCACATTTATTCGGCCTTATATAACTGTTGTTGTTGTTGCAAAGCCGTTTTCCCCTCAATAAAACTAAGAATCAATTCAAATTCGTATAGCCTTATAAAAATATACTGAATATAGCAGATTCTTATTATCGTAGTGGGAGTGGCAAGTACGCATGTCTAACCTTACATAACCTGTATCTGCTCAGTAAAACACAAAATCGTCTAGTAATTCTAATTCTTAATCTAAATTTGCAGAATAGTCAAATTTTATTAACCACGTGGTTTACAGATGGGCGTGGCAGGCATGCAGACGCATAAATTCGATTACTAAACCCATATCTAAAAAAAATGCAAACACAACTTGCAACCTTTGCCATCCATTTGTACGATATATCGTACAAAGCTTTGCAACCTTTGTGGTCATTTGTACGATATATCGTAAAATTTTTTTATTTAGACGCAAAAAATGTTAAATTTAGTAAGTTCTATAAATCAAATGAGATTCAACTTTGAAATTGTTTCGCTTTTTGGTACCAAAAAGTATTACATATTTAAAAATTTCTACGCCGAAGTACCGTCATTTGTTCGTTTTTTAAATTCTTGCAAAAAGCTGCTTACAAAAGGCACTCATACTGTGTAGCTACGGCTATAATGATTTATATTTCTAAACAGAATGATAGAACACAGCCTACTTAATGAGAATTAAAAAGCTGTTCCATAAAAAATGCTTTCGCTGTCAAATAAAAATACGATATATCGTACAAATTTCCGGAAAGGGTTCATGTCAACTAGCTCATCATTCAATTTAACAAAATTATATCTACTAAAATTTTTTTTATTAAACGGAAAATCCTTAAATTGTTTACGTGGCTGTTAGTTTTTTGGCAACAATAACAATTGCTGCTGTTACTACTTTTTATTGTCAGTTTTACTACAGTTGGTGCGTAATGAAATTGACATTAAATGACAACTGCAGCTTTGCACCTTCAACTGGTGCTGCTTATACTTTCACCAGCCAGTGCTGCCACACTGTCGAGACACCTGTTCCCTATACTTGCAACAAACTACCTTCTCTATACTCGTATATACCTAAATACAATTTTTATTGTATGCTTTTTGGCGCATTTACGCCATGCGCCACCCACACGCAGCATTTATCTTTTTTTTGAAAGTTTTTAACGAAAAATGAAAATAAAATAAAGAAAACATGCACAAATGGCGACATGAAAATGCGACGGGACTTGCTTTTGGTCTTTTCAGAAATCCCAGCAGATTTTCACAGAAAACACTTCTGCCAACGCGTACTTAGCCAGTGGCAGTTGGCACAGTGGCAGTGACGGCAGTGACACTGCCAGCCCGTGCGCCATTTGTCTTAATAAGTTTCACGCTCGTCTTTGCTGTTGCTTATGTTTTTGAAGCATTTTTCTCGAGTCAGCATCAAAGTTGTCAGTTGCTGCAGTTTGTTGTTATAATTTTATTATTTAGCTGGCCAGCTTTGTGCGTGGCGGCGTGCAGCTGTTTCGCGCTTGGCAGCAGTGCCAGCTGTTGGCAGCATTGTTCCAAGGCATGGTGGAAGGTGTTTACGTCAATGTGGAGAGGGGGGAAGGGGGGAGAAAGTAGAAGGGAAGCAATAAAAGTTATTTTTCTATTTCGTTGTCACCTGTGTTCGTTTGGCGCTGCTGATTACTTTCGGTTGTATTTTGAGCCATTTTTCCTAAGTTCAGCTTTCGCTGAGAGGTTTATCTTTCTATGAGAGCAAGTCACATTTGATTTACCGTTAGTTGCTGAGATTTCAGCATTAGATGCTGTAAATGTGTGGCCTTAGCGATTTTTTTTTAAATAAAAAATTTTTAAATAATAAGTAAATAAAATGGACGAATTTATTACTAATAACTGAAATAAAGAACAAAAAAAGTCAAATAAATAAATTATATAAATAAATTAAAATTCATTAAAAAAAGAAATGGAAATAAAAAATTAAATATAGAAAAAAAAAAGGAAAAGCAAACAATAAAAAATAAACAATAAAAAAATAAAGAACACCGATCATAAGCCTAGAAATTAAAGTTAAAACAATAAAATGAATTTCATTACCATTCATTTTAATCAAATAATTATCCAAAAATATAAATGGAAATAAAAAATTAAATAAAAAATAAAAATCAAAACCACACAATAAAAAATAAACAATAAAAAAATAAAGGAAAACGAACATAACCCTAGAAATTCAAGTCAAAACTATGAAAAAATTAAAATTCAAATCAGAATTAAAAATTATAATTAAAACTAAAATGAAAATAAAAAAAATAAAGATTAAAATTCAAATTCAAATTAAAGTTAAAATTTATATAAAAAGTAAAATTAAAATAAAAGAAGGAAAACCGATCATAAGCCTAGAAATGAAAGTTAAAACAATAAAATGAATGGTAATGAAAATTAATATAAAAAATATAAATGGAAATAAAAAATTAAATAAAAAATTAAAATCAAAAATCAAAAGCAAACAATAAGAAATAAACAATAAAAAATAAAGAAAAACGAACATAAGCCTAGAAATTAAAGTCAAAACAATGAAAAAAATTAAATTTCAAATCAAAATTAAAAACTATAATTCAAACTAAAATTAAAATCAAAATAAAAAAAAAAGATTAAAATTAAAAATCAAATTAAAGTTAAAATTTATATAAAAACTAAAATTAAAATAAAAGTTAAAAAAACGACAATTAGAATTTAAATTAAAAAACTTACATTAAATTAAACTTAAAATAAAAGAAAATAATAATGAAAGTAAAAATACAAATTTAAATAAAAACTACAATTACAATAAAATTAAAAATTAAAATGAAACTTCAAATTAAAATGAAAACAATAATCAAAATTAAAACTTAAATTAAAATTAAGTTTAAAATAACTAAAAATTTAAAAAATATTTAAAATTAAAGTGAAAATCAAAATCCAAATGACAATCACAATCCAAATAAAAGTAAAAATGATAATAAAAATAAAAGTTAAAATAAAAACTAAAAATACAATAAAAATTTAATGAAAAATGAAGCTTAAAACTAAAAGAAAAACAATGATCAAAATTAAAACTTAAATTAAAATTAAAATGAAATCAAATTAGAATTAAAATTGAACTTGAACTTGAAGTTAAAATATAGAACAAAATTTAATAAAAAATAAACTCAGAAAGAAATTAAACGAAATCGAAAATTTATTAAATTTATTTGTAATAATAATAAATAATAAAAAAAATAATAATAAATAAAAAATAAAAATGAAAATTAGAATAAGTGGTCATATGTAAGAGGAGCTTAAGTCGACATAAGAGAATTTAGTTATTGTTGAGTTTGGAGCTTTATAGAAGTCTAGGCGCTTAAATGTATTTCATCCGATTTGACAAATCCGGTTCTTTAACAATATTATGTGTGTTTACTTCTTAGCTCAAGTCTTTTGAAAGAACTATGCATTGGTCAGAACAATTTATGTGTACATGGCTTTCAAACGTAAATTTTCGACTTAAGCTACTCTTCCATGTGGCCACAGAAATGTTTAAAAACCGAGACCTAATATTTGTAAATAAAAAAATTTTTGTATTTACAAGGTTACAAGATATAAAAAATAAAAATTAAATGCAAATAAAAAAATAAAAAAGATTTAAAAAAATAATGTAAAAATAAAAATAAAAACTAAAATAAAGGCAAAGATTTAATTATAAATACAAAAAAGTGCAAGTAAAAAAACTTAAAACTAAATTAAAATTAAAAAAAAAAAACAAAATCAAAATTAAATTATTACTAGAAAAGGAAAAGTAAAAGTAAAATATAAGTACAATCTAATAAATACATTAAATTTATGGAATAAATATTAAAATCTATAAAAAGTAACTAAATAAAATAAATACATAGATAAATACAAATAAGCGATAAACGTTAAAACAAAATTCAAAAATAAAATAAAACTTAAAAACTAAAATTAAAATTTAAAAAATATAAAAAATCAGAAAAATACACAAAACTGATTTGTAGAGTAAAGAAATATGAAAACCAAATATTTGTAAATAAAATGTTATATTTGTTTGAAAAGTAAATAAATATAAAAAATTCAATATATGCACATAAATATAATATTACCATTGAATATCTATAATAACTTGCAATATAAATAAAAAACAAAATATTTTTTCCGAAATAAATAAGTGATGATGTGGTCGGAAACCACTTAGTCAAACCGCAGTGGGCAATTACTCTGGCCAAACGTTAAATGAAGAACGTTGCGGCAGTTGTTTTTTTCTTCTTCATTGCTCGCTGCGCCATGCTACATAAACTTGACTGGTGTTAAAATTGCGGAAAAATACGCCAGCCAGTAGTCGGCCAGCTATTCAGTCAGCCCGCATGCAAACGCAAGATAAGAGAAATCCAACAATATAAGACACAAACAACAAATGCCCCTGCACAGTGGGTAGGAACAAATGCCGCCGTGGCAACGCAACACTCAGCCAATTGAATAAACTTCGCCCCCAACGCGCTCTGCACTCACACTCACACACAGCTCCCCCCTCACCACACACATTTTGCTGCTCATTCCACATCGCATCTACCGTCACTAACACTGATAAAGATGGCGTTGGTCGCCTGCCGCTGTTGTGGCGTATGCAAAGTGTGCCGTTGTGTGAGCCTTAAGTGTGCCCCTCTGCGCCCTTAAAAGAAGCAGCTGCCATGGCGTGGCTGCTATTCTAGTATTGTACTTGTTTTGCTGTTGTTGTTGTTGTTGTTGTTGTTGTGTAGCATTCAGTGCAAGACTAAAGTGTATTGCGGATTTGGGTATATGTGGGTTTGCCATAAAACAAATGACGCAAATTCATTTTCATACCTGTGTGCGCAGTCAGCCGTGCACTACAGCGACGCTCGTTGCTGGGCTGCAATGAAAGAAACTTGCTTGCCGCCCCCACAAAAAAAAAAGATATGCGCTTCGTTCAGTGTGGCAGCAAAGTTAAGAATACGTAAAAAAGCACAAATTTAATGCTTGAAAAATTCGCATAAATGGATTTACGAGATTTAATTTTTCTTCCTCTCTCTCTCACTTACTTACTTTTTCTGTCTCTTTCACTTGCTTTCTTAGTGCTTTTACATTTTTGACTTTATGCTGACAGCATAGCAGCAATGGGGGCTTTACTGCTGCTGCTGTTGGAGTTTGTGGTGCGTGTAATTTTTTTTTGTTTTTTTGGTCAAAAAATTCTAACAAATATTGAGTATACGCTTAGTTGGTCGGCGCTGGCGCCACTTGGATAAGGCAGACGCACAACCGCCTGATGGTGGGATAATCGGTTTAATGGTGACCCAGAGTGGCGCGGGCGGCAGTTGCCACTTGCCATTAGCATAAAAGCTACTTAAGTATGAGCTCGAATTTAAAGTTCATGCAAACAACAGATAAATGGGTGAAAAATGAAGTGGACGCTCGGTGCTCGCTGCTCGCTGCTGGCTGCAACAGGTGCAATAAATAAAGTGTTTTGAAAATATGTATGTGGAGCAAACAAGTTTATCTAAATAGTTAACATGAGGCAAATGATTTGAGTTAGAGGGTTTTGAAATGAATTATGAAATAATAATTCAAAAAAATTAAGAAATATTTGCGCATAAAACCAATGTGGCTCTTGGGTCGTATGAGTAATTTTTATTTTCTTTGAGGTAAATCGAAATTTTGTTGGCCAAATATTTAAATTCCTTCAAAACTAATACAAAGCTGAATGGAAGAGTGAAAATGTTAAGTGGCTTTTTGCTTAGTGGCTATAAAATATTGATTCTTGAAACTTGTTGTTAGCTGTAAACTATATAATTTGTTTTAAAAATTAATCAAAATAATTTAAAATTTCATGTCTTATATTAGCAAATATTAACACTATAGTGGTCAAGAAAGTAAAAATTACTGCTTTGAGGTCTTTCAATATTTTACTGCATCCCTTTTTGAAAGAAAATCTTTCATAACTTTTACATGACTAATTTTTCAAGCCGAATTAAATACGAAACTCAAACAAATTCTATGAAAGATATTTACTTCTATTATATATATGTATATAATTTCAGATGAGCATTTATGAAAGTTTGCATTGGCTGGACATTCTAATATTACCACATTCCAAGTGACAAGATTTTGTAAAAATTTTTTGTTTATTTATTTCACACTTTCTCTCTTAAATGTAAACGGCTCAGCGCTTCAAGCACTCATCAGCTCCAAAGTTAGCCTGCAGAGTGCTCAAGAAAGTCAAAATGACTTCATTCAGGTCTTTAAATATTTTGCTGCATCCTTTTTTGAAAGAAAATCTTTCATTATTTTTACATGATAAATTTTTCAAGCTGAATTAAATACGAAAATCAAAAAAATTCTATGAAAGATATTTACTTCTATTATATATATGTATATAATTTCATAAGAGCATTTATGAAAGTTTGCATTGACTGGACCTTCTAATATGAACACATTCCAAGTGAAAAGATTTTGTAAAAATTTTTTGTTTATTTATTTTACACTTTCTCTCTTAAATGTAAACGGCTCAGCGCTTCAAGCACTCATCAGCTCCAAAGTTAGCCTGCAGTCGCTATTCTTAGATTCACATGAGTCAGTTATGGCCACATGGCCACTAAATTGTTTTATTACTGCACATCATGTCAGCTGTCAGAAAATGCATATTACGCATACGCCCAGTGTGACAACTTTATACGAAATGCTTCAAATGTTAATTACAAAGCGCTACATTTCTATATGTTTATTTACAAGCCACAAGCAGCATAATACATGCTCACACCCACACACACACACACAGACACACACAAACACAGACATACAACTTAATGGATTTCATGTATGGGCGTGTCAGTTCAAGAGCATGGAAAATTATATAATTAACTGCACACACACACACACACACACACAGACATAGCGAGATCTTATGACATCAAGTTGTGGGTGGCCAGGAGTTGGTGTTGTGTGCCTGCAGCGGCAGCAACATGAAAATCTGATAATGGATGTGTTGTGGTTAGGGTGACCCATATGTGTGTGCATTATGTGCATAAATATGAGCCGATGCACAGCTGACCCACTTCTCACAGAGCTTCAGAACAGCGGCAGCTGTGTGTAGGGGAGCCAAGAATAAAGCCACAATAAAGACTGAATGGCTGAATGCAGTGCAAATGTTGCAGAAAATGCTGCATGTAATGCGTTTGTATGCAATTTCGCACACACATTCTCGTGTACATGTATGTAAATATATCTGTTTTGATATGTACAAATCCCTGCCACGTGTGAATGAATAATCAAGTGTTGTTCAATAGCCGGCGGTGTATTAAAAATTACTGAAATTATTGAAATGGTTTTTGGCAAAGTCGAGTAGGGTCGTGTGAATAGTTGATTAAAATTTATAAGGGAAATGTTTTGCATGAAAAAATTAAAACACATTCTTTAATACTGCAAACTTATGCGGGTTTATGTCAAACGGGTTTTTTTTTAAAGTTCTCAAAAAATACTGGGGCTCATTAGACTGAAATTAGTGGACGATTTTTCGATTTCGATGCTCCGCACCCTCTCATTTTATGCGGTTTAGTGAAAAAGTGCATGAGCCAAAAAATTGTTGGGCTTGGGTGGGGCTAAATGGCGTCGCATCGAGGTCAAAGTTCACAAAAAAGCTGGGAAATTCGACAAATTGCTCCACTGCTGGTCAGAAGTTGCTCTTAGAGGGTTAAAATCTATGACCGACCCCTCTAGTTTTCCTTACTGAACATTTCTTTCAAACATACTCATCCCCTATATGCAACCCTTAATGGGGCTCCCATACAAAATGGTCGTTTTTATAAAATGGGCGATTATTGCTCCCAGGTTGCCCCCAGATGTATCAAATGTATGACCGACACCCATTTACTTTCTCTTCCAAACATACCTACCCGCTAACTCCAAGTCTTAAGGGGGCTGCCATACAAAACTGGCCATTTTCTATGCCATTGGCTCCCTACTTGCAAATGTAGTAGTTAAGTAAGCGAGAAAACATCGTATCTCGGAAACTACTGAACCGATTTCATGCGACGCCATTTAGCCCCACCCTAGACCCAAAATTTTTTGGCGCATGCACTTTTTCACCAAACCGCATAAAATGAGAGGGTGCGGAGCATCGAGAATCCATTATTAAGAATCTCCATACAACACTAATTCCACTCTACTGTATTATGAATCAGCAATATTTATGTGCGGTATTTTCTTTCGATAGGCTCATTCTTAACAGACACCTCTGAGTCTAAAATTGTGTCTGAAATAATTTCCAGCTGTCGTATAAAATCTTTATAAAACGGTTTACATGTTCCATTCATGTTAAAATGTTCAACAAAATCACTCGACGAGTTGAAGTAAGCTCGTCTTTCCACCATCGTTAGACTGCTATGGCCAACCTCAACTTGAGGTAAGCTCGTTCTTGAACCATTGTCAGGCTGCCAAACCTAACGACTGGTTTGAGTTAAGCTCCTCCTTGACCAATCGACAGGTTGTTCCCAATGCACCCAATAATCGTCTGCAAACTATTTATTGAGCGCTCTCCGCCTTCCATCGCTCAAATTGCTATCGTTGCTGTTGCAAGTTTCTTTTAATTTACATGCCAACACTTTGTAAAAAAAACATTAAACAGACTGCCGCATTCATTTGTTTTCTTTAAAATTTAACCAAAAATTTAATGCCTGCATCGCCCCCGCTACCCACTCTCCTCCCATCGTCATCGAGGTTGGCCTGAATTTGTCTTCGTTGCAACAAAATTGCGACGCATACGCAACGTTACAATTTACGTGGCGCACTGGCTGGCATTTGCCTTATCTGTCGGTCGCTGCTAGTGGCCGCTGCGTTTAGTGTCGGCGCTGCTGCGTCCGCCATGGTTGTGGCATTAGCGCTCAAGTGGCATTTGCGCTACTCAATTTTTATGGGCAATTAAATTCTATAAGCCGCAAACGCTCTAAGCAATGTTATGCTGCCTGTCTGTCTGACGGCACTCTGCATATGCTGCGTTCGGATGTACGCGCCTGTGCGTGTGTGTGTGTGTGCTTGTGCGTAGCTGTGATAAAAAAATTGCTGCTTGGTTTTTATACGCCACACTGCCGATACCATCGCTTGCCAAAATGCCAAAGGCTATAAATTTGGTTGTCGAGGGGGGTTTTCTGTTGTTGTTGCTGGTGTTGTTTTTTTTGGAAATCGTTAGTGTGCTGTAAAATGCTGATGCGGCATGAGGCGGAAAGCGATTTTTCGCTGCTTATGTAAATATGTAATTTACGCTGTTGCTGTTGTTGTTGTTATTGTTGTGGCTGGTTAAAGGTAAACGTTGCGGTTGCAAATTGCTGCCATGAAGGTTGATGGAAAATGCAAAAATTGCTGATTGTCTGATTTTCTATAAACTTTGTTTAGCAATCCAGCAACGATAACATTGAATTTTTTTCAAATATAGATTGATGGAGATTTGAAAAAAATTTAAATTTAACAAAATTAAACAAAAAATATTGAAATACATAATTTATATTTCAGACATTTAGTATTATATTTTTATAGATTTTTTTTCATTCCTTTTGCTTTAAAATTGAAACATTTAAGCAAAAGTAGGGCATGTGTGTGTTATAATAATTTTTTTTGCAGAAAATATAAATAGAAATCCATTAGGCAACAGCTACATACACTTACAAAATTGAATTTTTTTAAATATAGATTGATGAAGATTTGAAAAAAATTATATATCTATAACAAAAATATTGAAATGTTTTGCCTTTCAATTTTTTTTTTACTTTTTTATAGAATTTTTTTATTTCTTATGCTTTAAAATTTAAACAAATTTATATTTGTTTATTTTTATAATTAAAATTTTTATAATTTTTTTTTTGCAGAAAATATAAATAGAAATCGATTAGCCAACAGCTACATACACTTACAAAATTGAATTTTTTTAAATATAAAATTTAAAAAAAAAATTTAAATATTTTACGTTTCAAATATTTTTTTTTACTTTTTTATAGAAGTTTTTTATTTCTTATGCTTTAAAATTTAAACAAATATAAGCATTTATAATAATTTTTTTGCAGAAAATATAAATAGAAATCCAGTAGGCAACACATATAAAACTGATTTTTTTTAAATATAGATTGATAAAGATTTGAAAAATTATATATCTTAACAAAAAATATTGAAATATTTTGCGTTTCAAATATTTTTTTTTACTTTTTTTATAATATTTTTTTATTTCTTATGCTTTAAAATTTAAACAAATTTAAATTTTTTTTATTTCTTATGCTTTAAAATTTTAACAAATATAAGCATTTATAAGTTATAATAATTTTTTTTGCAGAAAATGTTAATAGAAATCCAGTAGGCAACAGCTACATACACTTACAAAATTGATTTTTTTAAATATAGATTGATGAAGATTTGAAAAAAATTATATATCTGTAACAAACAATATTGAACTATTTTGCGTTTCAAATATTTTTTTTACTTTTTTATAGAATTTTTTTATATCTTATGCTTTAAAATATAAACAAATTTAAGCTATAATAATTTTTTTTTGCAGAAAATGTAAATAGAAATCCAGTAGGCAACAGCTACATACACATACAAACTTATATACAATTACAGTTTATCTTAGAATCAAACGAAAAGGTCTCATTTGAACAGTGCGAAATGTCAAATTTCAGTTGAGCCAAATGTGTATGAAAAGGAGCATAAAACTGCCACATGTGCAGATGAAGCATGAGTTGGTATGTGAGAAAGTAAATCATATGTTTGTGAACACATACATACAATTGTGTTGGTGTAGGCGTTTCACTTTTTCAAGCAAACAAGCAACTAGGATGCTGTTGTTGCCACAAAGCTCAACCAAGAAAAGCGTGCGCGACAAAGGGACTTTCACTCACCGAGCGCCCAAGCGACAGAAATCACAAATCACAGTCCAGCAACAACAGCAGTGCGAACTTCTTAAGAAGCTAAAATTTGCTATTTATATGCAGAGTACATGAAAATTTGATTGATGTGCCGCTCATGATGAAGTGCCAATGAGGCTGACACTGACAGCAAAAAAGGTCAAGCATTTAAATGGCGCACAACAACAAAGAGTAACAAAAAAAATTACGAATAAAGAAAAAATGAAATGAAAAATAAAATAAAAGATTGAAAATTTGAAAAGTTCGAGCGCGCAAAAAGTCAAAGCAGGCGGCTGAAAAGTTTAATTGGCAGCGCCTTAATATGAATATTTAAATAATGTGCGCAAGGACACATTCAAAAAATACAAACACACACACACACACACACACACAGAATGAGAAAACTAAAACTTTTTTGATCACCTAATACATACAGACACAACTGAAAAAAAAATCATATACCTAGACAAAAAAAATTACATAAAAAATCGCCATGCAAAAAGCCAACCATTTCCGCAAAGTGTGGCAACGCTTAGCGACTGACATTGCCAAGTGGCGGTGTAGCAACAAAAAAAAAAGACCAAAAACGAAACGCTCTTCGCTGGAAGTAAATATTTTGACAGCTGCCAGCGACGTGAGTGACGAAAATGATTTGCGCTTTGGCCGACGATAAAGTGACAGAAGCGAGTGACAGGCAAGTAACGCTAGACACGTGCCCGCTGTCGTGGCTGTGTCGTTGCGTTCTACGATTTTTTTTGGACGATTTTATTTTCACATTTTTCTCTAATGTTATTTAATACACACACACACACACACATATCGAAACAGGCATCAATGCGTCTCCTTGTTGTATGTTCTGTGGGTGCTCTTTGTGTTCAATGGCCTCACACACACATACGCACACAATTTAAAGCATTTAACACGCAAAAACCAAACGAAATTTACTGACATTTTGTTTGGAACGCATAAAGCATGGAGAGTTGCCTTCATGTTGAACATTTGCACATAAAACCAAAACACATAAACACACACACATGAATTCATAAGAAGGCAAACAGCCAGCCGGCATATGTTAACGCATCGTTGGCAGACAATAATGACGTTAAATCGTCCCAAAAAATTGTTCGCTCCCTACAGTTGCCTACATTCTTTTCTGGGTCACACTAAGTGTTCGTTTGTATGCATGCGTGTGTGTGTGTGTTAGTGACGTTTTTGCTCTTCAAACGCCCAGTTAACGTGCCGAACTTGTGTGCGTGTGTGCGCGTTTGGACGCTAGTAAACGCCGCCATTGTTGTTGGACCTTTTTGCCGCTTTTGTTTACACATTTTTACACTCGCACGCTGCAGCAGTGAGAAATATCAATACAGTTAGCATACTTTCATATCGATATGTACATATGTGCATAAGAATGTGAAAGTTCTTTTGTGTGTGTGTGTGTGTGTGTGCTGGATGGAGCCTTTCTTTGAATTTGCAAAAAATTTTGTGCTTTTCCTTGTACGCTTTCTTTTCGGGCACTGCTGCTCGGCATTGTGTATATTAAGTGATGTGTGTGTGTGTGTGAAAGAAATATTATTTCAGCTTTTTTGCTCGAGTGGCACAACAACAACGCACTCAAGCTCTAACGCACACAGCAGCAGAACGAACATACAAAAAACGCCAGAAAAAAAAAACTTGAGCAAGAAAAAAATGTACGCATTGCCGAAAAAGGCGTTCAAGTGTGTAGAGCGCAGCAAGCAACAAACAAAAAAAAACTGTTAGTGGGTTGCTTGGCAGAGCATAATTGAATGTTAAGCTTGACAGCTAAAGTGTGAATTTTCGGTTTGACAGACGTGCATAGAAATTTAATGTATTTACTTTTGTGTTTCTTCACGCTTTTCGTTTTGAGAAAAGCATAAAAAGCGTTTGCAGTTTTTTTTTTTAGATTCTAGTTTTATCTCTAAATGAAAAGGTTGCTCATACGCCAACGTGTGCATGTTGGAAGTTACAGCTACATTTTCTTGCAGGCTTTTAAAAATAAATGCTCCTCAGCGCATCTGACGTGCTGACCTCATTATTTGATGATTTCAGTTTTTACTTTTTTCACTCCCTCTCCCCGCCCTCCACCAACTGTTTTAACTGTTCACTTTAATGTGCCGCCAATGTTTTGCTGGAAGCGCTTTCTCTTAACTCAGCCTAAATTGTCTTTCGGATGCTAAAATAATAATAACAATAACAACAACAACCAAAAGTATTGCCTTAAAAAAAACCTTTGTCAACAACAAAATTTCGTGCTCTCAGTGTACTAAAGAAAATTACATAAAAGCAAAACTTTTAGGCCAGTCGTGACAGAAAACTCAGGCAGTCAGTTGGTCTGTTGCGTCTGTTGTGCAGTTAGTAAGTCAATTTTCCAAAATACAATTTTTTTCATTTTCTTCATCAAGTTGTATACTGGGCCAAGTGTTGCAACAACAACAACAACCATTACTGTACTGACTGAAACATAAACAGCGCATTAAAAATGTGTCCGCCGTATTTGGCATCATTTGACTGGCCCACTTTTTCTCAACTAATTTGCATAAGGGTCAATATTTAAATAGGCAAATTGGCTGACTTCAGCACTACAATTTGCCGCTATAGGTTTGGCTTTTGTTTGGCAGCTTGCCTGCCTGCCTGCCTGTCGGCCTTTCTGTCGCCTATCTCGCTGACTTTCATTTGCAGTTCACTTTCGTGCTTTGCGTACGCCACTTTGCAGTCAGTTGTCAAATTGAACAGCGAACATGTGGCGTATTTTATAGGAAATTTAATCTATTTGCTGCTTATGTGACAAAAGTTTCAAATAGAACCAGAAAATAGTGTAAAGTTGGAATCAAATGGAAATTTGCTGAACTCGCTCAAACAGTTCTAAAGTATTGTTTTGTTGTTAAAAATCAATTGAATCACATTTCTTCATATAAACCTGCAACCTATTTGTTGTCTATTTAGACTTCAAATTTTGAGGTCTGGAAGTTTGTGAACTCTGTCAATTAGTACTAATGTGTTGCTTCCTCAAATAGGACCAACCCGCCTCTTCAAAAGCGCATTGAAGTTCCTTTTTAAGTAATTTTACCTAGTTCGATATAACTTGGATCATTAAATCACTTCTCTCGCTATAACAATGCAACCCATTTGTTGCTCTTTTAGAACTCAAATATTAAAATATTCTTTCTTTGTCAGTAACAACAAAGAATTATAAATATTTAAGCTCATTTTTAAAACAAAAGTTACCCCGCAATAATTTCAACATTTGCCAATTAATACAAATTAGAATTTTTTGTTTATAGAATTGTCAGCATTATTAATGTAAATGTTGCTTTACCAACTTTAGTAAATCGTTGAGTGAGTTTTTGATGTACTTTTTCTAAAAAGTTATTCTTTTTCAATTATTTTAAACTCAACAAAAGTTAAACTGTTGGTTGCCACGCACCGTTCACACATTTTCTGCTGTAGCAGCCGCCTTTCGTATTGCACAGCGCCACGTTTATTATTCATTGCTATGCAAATCACTTCTAAGTCTAATGCTATTATTATGTTCTTGTTGTGCTGCTTATGGCAATGTCCTGGCGCAGCATAAAATTGCCAGCATTCCGTTTGCTGCCTTTCATGTGGCTGCCGCTTGCTGCGTTGATTGTCTTCAGTGGCTTCGCTGCTTTTTGTATACTAATTTTTTCTATTTTTCGACCCACTCTCTTGCTCTCTTTCTGTCCCACTCTCTTATAAAGTAGCACAACAACAACAACTATAATAAAAAAAAAAATACTAAATACCAACTGTAGGTAGATTCCAAGTTTTGCCTCGCGACCCTTTTACAAACAATAATGACCCTGTTTTTGTTGTGCAGTTGTGTTGTCATTTGTTGAAAATTGTTATTATTGCTGTTGTTGTTGTTGTTGTTGTTGCTTGTTGTACCACTCATTATCATGCAGAAAAGGACTTTGTTTAACGTCACTTAAATTTACTCCGAAGAAAAAGAACCGAAGAATACGAACGAACCAGCAGAATCTTCTAACCGCGCCGCATGTGTCCACAACACAAAATTGTGTGATTTGTTGTGTTTTATTTGTTATTCTCTTGTCTTGCACGCTTTCACTGTTTCGCTGTTTCGCTGTTTTACTGCTTTGCTGTTTTGCTGTGTGCAATTTTTGCGTTCGCCAGCTAATTGTTGCCAATTTAGCTGTAGGAACTTCAATTTGCAACTGGCTGTGTGTTTGTGTGTGTGTGAGACAAATTTTGGCCACAAAGTAATTTTCGTAATTGTATTTGACATTAGAATATTTCGTTTTTATTATGTTTTTTTTTTCTGCCTGCGACGAGTTAATGCCAACCAACCGGCCACTGCTGGGCAAACGCTTTCGGGCGACTCTGTTTGCACGCGCTGGCATTGGCACGTGACGTGCGTACGTGGTGTGATTAAAATTTGCAAAGTGCCAATGTCAGCCCCCAAGCCCGACCCAACAACCTAAATGACCGCTGACAGCGAGCGGGTTGTTTCGGCAGCGCCGCAGATAATGACCGCATTGTTGATGTTGTTAGTGTCGTTTGTGGCGCTGCACTGTGTAGTGATGCCAATTTATGAAACCACCGAGCTTGGTAAATTATATTACAAATTAGACAGAAGCCATGAAATTAGTGGGGACGCATTGACCCAACGAGTGGCGGATTTCGACTGTGCAAATTTAAATAAAATCTGGGCCTCGTTAGGCACGTTGAATGCTGGGAAATGTTATGTATTGTTGATTAAATTACTCAAGGCATTGTATGGGTTAGAATTTTGGCTTTTTAAGAAGCAAAGATTTATTTACAAGAATTTAAAATTAATAAAATAAATAAAATAGAAAAATATCAGAATCTTATAAAATTTCTGACTGGGCAACTATTTTTCAAGTCAAAGTATTTGCGAACCTTTGTGAGAGTCAAAGAGCACTTAAAGCTACAAGTTCTGTGGAAACAGTTCTGCATAAAATCCATTGTAGTAAAGAAGTATAGAAGCATTCTAAATGCTCTAATGGGAAATCTTCTTATAACACTGCACAACACAAAAAAAAAATAACAAGGTTCTGACAACGGATTCTGGGAGAGGGGACCGAAAAAAATATACGTGTATCGGCGTTTTGAAAGTCTTCATCTGAATTTTTTTTAGGGGGGGTCAAAGTTTTTCCCCTTTTGCACATTCTTATGGTGAATCGGTATACGAAAACCATGTAACCTTACATTTTAGGTATAAATACTTAAACAGATTTTCAGTTTTGGCTTAATTCTGGCGTTTGGCTTAATTCTGGCGTGTTCTGAGCTTTGATGTATTCAGAGACCTATAGTAGAATTTTATGGTGAATATTTTCGTGGTACATTTTTTCCTTAAAAAGTCCTGTTTTACAGGACATTTTTTGGCATTTTAGAAAAACAGGGTCAAATTGACCCATAAGAATAGTAGCTACAGGGTTAAAATGCTCCACAAAAATATTCTTCGTAGTATTTTACATCAAATTGCTGAACCCATCATATACCTAAAATGTAAGGTTACATGGTTTTCGTATGCCGATTCACCATAAGAATGTGCAAAAGGGTGAAAACTTTGACCCCCCCTTAAAAAAAAATGCAGATGTAAACTTTCAAAACGTCGATACACGTATATTTTTTTTTGGTCCCCTCTACCAGAATCCGTTGTCAGGACCTTGTTATTTAAAAAAAAATTGATTTTGTTATGCAGTGTAATCTATCTTCGTATAAATCTATCTGGGTCCCAGGGCACGGATATATGGAGAGCAACAAATAGGCGAACTGCCTGGTTTGCAAGGGTTTTTTTCTCAATTCATCTCATGCGGAAAAAGTTCATGTCTCTTTAGGTGCCATACAAAACAAATTCTGGAAATACTTTAGAGATCGCAATTCCTCCGGAGGACAAATTGACCCATTGTGAATTGCTTCTTAAATGGCACTGGAGCTAACCAATCAGTCTCAATCCGGGCAAACCAGTTCAACCTCTTTTGATAAAACAGACCAGATCTAAGATTTAAATTTCCTCAATGCTAGCCAGGTCTGTCAGGAATTTTGACCCCAGGGTACGGAGTCAGCGTTTCTGCAAAGCCGTGCATTGGCTCAGGAAGTATTGAATCGTTTCTACTTCTTCGGTGAGGTTAAGTGCCGATAGAAATTAATAAAAAACTCCAAGATAAATAGATACATGTTTCTGTCACAACTGGTAAAAGAAGTCAACTCTTGGCAGATCTCGTTTGAAGTACCAAGAATCACTGAATACTCAGTGACCATCAACCACTGTAGAAGCTGAAAGAATGCAAATCAGAAGAAAACCATCTCGCACTCCCTGTGCCGCTATACAACCCTAGTTTTGTTCTCTAGTCTTCACACCCTGGGCGAGTTCTAAGGGAGAAACTCGGTAGATGACTGCGGTTTTCAAATAAATCAAAGTGAATCTAATAGAAATGTACATTTAAGTAGATTCCAAAATATAGAATTCGCCAAGTTGGTGATATTTAAACGGAATCTGGGTTCCGTTGCCACAATAACCTAACTTAAAAATACTTGAAAATAAAAATTCTATATAAAAATACAAAATTTAAACTAATTAATTTAATGAGATATAAGCAAAACATTAATATTTAAGCTTCACCAAGAGGCTGGTGTACTTAACCCAACTTTACCTTAAAAAATATAAAATCTATATATAATATCCGAAATTTTCTAATGAAATATTAGAATATTACACAACATTGTAATGAATACTAATATTGGATTTCACTATTTTTTATTGCAGATCATGTCAAAGACTTTAGCTGTGGACCATTACATTATAAAACTTTTTATTTCGATGAAAACAACAATGCACTATATGTGGGCGCAATGTAAGTTGAAACAAATTCCTTTCCTAAAATAATCTTCTTTCAAATAATTTTAATTTTTTTTTTAATTTTCAATAATTGTAATTGAATTTTTACGTGAAAATATTTCAGCTCTTTCAAGTATTTATATTTTAGCATATTTTACAAACATTCAATCGTCTTTATGCTTTTCAATTGTTACAAATTGCCGTCGAAATTCGTTGCCATTATTCAATCGATGCCCTCCTATGTCTTCTCCGTGCCGGCGCTCTGGTAGCATTTTATTTGTTCCATTGCCTCGCCGACCAACAACTTAACGTCAGCTGCCAAATAGCCACCGCCGCCGCATTTAGGGCCATTAGTAGGCAACATTGGTGTGGGCTGTTGAAAATCGTTTCGCTTCAATTGTCCAGGAATGTACATGTGTGTGTGTGTGTGTGTGTGCGGCTCCTTATACTCCGCATTTAGTGCTTGTTAGGCTGCAATTAATTACGTCCCCTACCCCAGCCTACCTGCTGCGCAGCATGTTCCACCAGCTCCGCACCCCCCACCCACAGCACCCTAAGCACCTTTCAATGCTTAGTTCCGCCTGTGCTGTCACTGTGGGTGCGTCCATTGAATTACTCCTTTTTGTCGCTACTCGCTACTGTTGCGAGTACTGGCTGTTCTATGTTGTTGTTGTTGTTGTTGTCGCTTTTGTGAAATCTAAAACTGCTCAAAAATTGCGCACGCATTTGCCGGCGTTCGCCATATTTCATTATTCAACGCAAAAAGCACTTCAAAAACTTGAAACATAGTTGGCAACACTGTCAGCATACATAATTATGAATTAATATCTGTCTGTGCCGGAGCCGCCATCGTTGGCGCGTTTCGGCTGTTGGCATATCTGCCTGCGGTGCCACGGCAGCCTTCGTTCACACACACACACACACACACACGCATCCGCATCCGCCTCCGTCAATGGCAGTGCGCGCGCACTGGCCGCTGGCTCCGCCATATTTTACCAATTTGCCTGCAATTCTCGATGCCACCGCCAGTCCTCACGGCGTCGCCTACTTTGTGCGCCCCATCGAAGTGCGCTCCTGATGCCGGCGCCATTTTCAACTGGTACACTTTCGACGGCAGAAGCTCACGGCCACCCGAACAGCCGGCAGCAAGCAACAACAGCGACAAGAGCACCGTTACCGCGCTGCGTGTCAGTCGCGTCGAGTGCGACTGCTGGTTACTACTTAAGGAGAGCATCAGGCGAAATGAAGATTAATGGTTGCAGTTGGGGAACAATTTAACCGCAATCCACCAAAAGCGACTTTTTTTGCTTCGTTTCGTTTTTTGTTGTTGCGTTATTTTTGCCGTACATTTGTTGCAGCATTTGGCAACAGACGGAGCCACATTTAAATGCACAAAAGTGGAGTAAATAAATTCCAATTGTATGATGCAACATAACAACGCATAGAAATTTTAGGATCCATCAATTGGGAAAAATATGTAAAGGTCCCTTAATAAATAGTCGACAAGAATTTGTGGTATTTAACCATTGATTCCACACGACTTGAAAATATAAATGCAAGACTTGAATCTTGTGATGGATTCCAATACTGATCAAATAGAAGTGACTGTAAGAAGGGGGTTTGCTGTCTGCGAGATTCTAAATAAGTAGATGAATGATTCGATTTAATATTGAAATTATTCCCAAACCTCAAACTAGCATCTGACATCGGTAGATGTCTTTATGTGTAACGTTTGCCAGAACTCCGCAGTTGAAAAAGTAGTCCGTACTAGCGCAACAACAACAGCTCTAAGCAAACCCAGTTCAGTCTACAAAAATGCTGTGTCGCAGAGCATATTTCATTCCAAAATTAGTTCATTAAAGGCATCAACCTCTGCGATTTCCAACAACACCTCCTATCTATCAACAACGAATGCACAGAGGGCCTTCTCCACAATCCAGTAATAAACTTTCACATACGGAAGCATCTCTCCTTAAGGACGACTGATAGCAGATCCATCACTGAGTACTGCTAGCGATAGGTTATTCACCTACCATGGCAGAGATCGAATCGATTAATCGAGGCGTTTCTTCTAGGACTGCCAGCGATAGGTTAACTGAACGCATACACTTTGACTTTGACACTGTTTCAATATTTAAAATACGACTGTGGTCCAACAATTTTTGAACAAACGAATTTCAAACATCAAAATTGACGTAATTTGAGATTTGTATCGAAAAATCTTGTTTGCCCAGAGAGGGAGAAATTTTATTAGACTACTTAATTATACTTAACACTATGATTGAGTCCAGGAAGGGATTTTGGGGGTTCAACCCACCACCCCCTAAATACAAAAATTGCTGGTGCAAAATATGGTTTCAAATGGAATCGAGCTAAAAAGTTGTAGGCCAAACCCCCCAAAATGAAATCATGTGTGCACCACTGGTTGAGTCTCTATGCTCCCAGGGAATTGAATAAATGAGATAAATGCTTTTTTTTTGCTTTTGTTAAAAAAATGTTTTGATTATATATCAAAAGGTAGCACGCAGGCCATCAAAAGGACATGATTTTAACTTTTTTTGGAAGTAGATGAGCCATACATTTCTACAATGTCAACATAGCTGCTTTCTGTTTGTTGCCGATCTACAAACTGTTGAATCTCTAGGCGACAAAATTAATCGAGTTATGGAAGGTTTGCAATGATTCTGACCCTCGACTACTTTGCAAAATATTGTCATAAATTATATTTGCCTGGCCCTAATTTGGCGCCAATTACTTTTGACTAATGTCCAACTTTCATGAGGTCACACTAAATTTGAAAATAATTACGGAAATAATGGACGAAAATGATTATCATGATGACTGTGTTGGCTGCAAAGCTGAACTATGTATGTATGGTTTTATTTTATTTTATTTTACTTTATTTTATTTTATTTTGTTTTATTTTATTATATTTTATTTTATTATATTTTATTTTATTTTATTTTATTTTATTTTATTTTACTTTATTTTATTTTATTTTAATTTATTTTATTTTATTTTATTTTATTTTATTTTATTTTACTTTATTTTATTTTATTTTATTTTATTTTATTTTATTTTATTTTATTTTATTTTATTTTATTTTAATTTATTTTATTTTATTTTATTTTATTTTATTTTATTTTTTTATTTAAATATGTATATTCAAATGTAATAGGAAATTATTCGCTGAAACAAAACTAATTAAACTTGTCTTCTTTTTTTACAGGGATCGCATATTTCGCCTGAATCTGCAAAATATTAGCCAATCAATATGTGAGGTAAGCATACAAATTTAATTTGAATACATTTCATCAAATCGACTGACTGAAAATACTTTTTTAAAAATCAATAAATACGAATTCTTGTTATAAAAAAAAATTACTGTCAAGGGAGGTGAATAAAAAATGCAATTTCTTCTTGTACCTATCGAGCATTTTGTTGCTTGCTTATAAAAAATATGGAAATTTTTATTTCTACAATAAAATTTGCAAATACCAAAAAATACACAAAATCCCCGCTTACTGGCATACAATTGATACAAAATAAATAAATCTGCGACATTGCAAATAGTAGCAACGAACCAAAAGTATTGCAAAGAAAAATTCAATGAGTATTTCAAGCAGCTGCTTGCCGCGGTTTGGAAGTTATGCTGCACAAGAGTGCAGAAGAAGCAGCAGACGTGCGTCAAAAGCGTAACAGACAAACATACATAAGTGTGGGCGTGTATGTTAGTGTGTTTGTATTTTTGTATGTAAAACATATACATTTGCAGTTAAAAGCGCGTTTGCACGAGTAGACTTGACACGCTGTTTGGGTGCAGGATGTGGTCCGGTGGCAGCGTCTCCTGCGCGCACCACCCACTCGAGTATTAGTCGGTTACAAGACACACTCAGTCAGAGATAAAGTTATATCCTGTTGCTTAGAAACATGCGTTTTCATTGCGTATGTGGGTGTCTGTGGGGTGTTCAGTTGTTGCTTGTCTTTGTAAAAGAGTAGCAACTACAATAGCGAACAGGTTTCCTATACGAGGTCTGAGTTTTTAAATTTTTGTATGCATACTCGCTGCTGCTACTGAATAGTTTTGGGATTTTGAAATATGCAAACATTTGTGGCATATTAAAGTGTTTTATAAGTTCATGTGTCAAAGATTAAGTTGATGGTTTTCGACTATTTAAAGTCTGCTTAAATTTGTTTCAGAATGCTGGATCATCGAACAATGCTTAAATGCACTTCTGGTCCTTAAATAGGACCAACATTTTTTAGTAATTTTTTTCAATAAATGCTAATGAGTCCCAACTCAAAATTTTTCAAAATCGACTTTTTTCCATTTATCAATTCGCTGAAAGCGATGCGTAATTTCTAACTAATTCGAAACTTTTACTCTTACAGTAGTAATGAGAATAAAATAAGTTCGAAATTTTTATTCTAAAAAAATGAAATTTTCGAATTTTCTTTAACTAGAAAAATACTGTATTTCTGCTTCTGTCTCTTCTGAATATTTGAGACTTTTTAGTGTGCCACACATTTTTTTTTACTTTCACTGAAGTCACTGAACATTTTCTTACAGGAAGCCATGCAATAAAATAGTATTTTATTTTGCAAAATTATGATATTTTATTATTTTATTGCATGCAATTTTATTATTTGATTTAGTTGATGTTTTGACGACTATTCAAAGTCTTCTAAAATTTATTTCCAACTAGAATGCTGGTTCAATCGAACCCATCTAGAGTTGTGTTATAAAATAGGAGCAACATTTTTAAATAATTTTTTTCAATAAAATAGTAAATTATCATGCAAACAAATTATATTTTTTTATTTTATTGCATGCATATTTAACTATTTTATTGCATGCCTCAATAAATTCATTTCGACTTCTTTGGGCATTCTTCTACTGATTTTTCTGTGGAAAACAATGCCTCATATCTCATTTGTAACGCAAGACACCTAAACCCTCTCAGTGTGATCTAAATTTCCTCCACCTACTCTATATTCGAGTGTTCAATATTATCACAGCTCACATAAATTTTGCAGCTTAAAAGTCCTTTGATAGCGGCCGGTATTAAATGCATATTTTGGCATTCAAAACATTGCACCAACAGCAAATAAATGCAGCTGCTGTGGCGCCCAGTCAAGGACACACTGAACCACGTGCGCACGGATATTGCGCCGGCAATGCATGTGTGCGTGTGTGTGTGTGTGTAGCGCATGCAATTTCCGCCTCGTGCGGTGCTGCAGATCGACAACGAATGCGCACCAGCCAGCTGTGCCAAAGACTACTGAACAAAAATACCAACACCGGACTCATTTTTCACTTCATCACGCTACGTATTAGTGATAATGCAGCGCACTTCCTTTTGTCCTTTGCATCCTTTTTGGTGCTGCAATTTTTTTTTTAACATTTCTTCACTATTTTTTGTTGTTGTTGTTTAAGTGGCCGTGATGCTTATGCATTTTCGATTGCTTGCAGACCAATCGAATCAGCTTTCATGCAATTTGCGCCACTCGCTCGTCTGTCGACTGTCGACTGCCGTCTGGCGTGGCGGGTAATATTTTCCCACCATTAGCCGGCATTACCGCATTACCATTTCGTCGTTGGTCCTGCATTGTCGGCTCTGCGCTGCGTTGCTGATTTCGCCATCGACCAGCGGCAACAACAAAAACAAAAAAAATGATAAAATAAAAGCAAAATCGTCGCACTCTAATGACTGAAATGCTGGCACTGTGCGTTCGTTCGTTCGTTTGTTCGTCTTCAGCGCTCAATATCCTTTTCCGCATCCAGTTCAAGTTCAGCTTTTATTACTTTTTCATTTCGCACATTACGTTTGGCAACTTTATGTGCGAACAGCACTCGACTTTAGCATTTCTTTCACTTCCTGGCGTTACGTAAGCGCAATGCGCTCTTCACAAATATCAAAGATTCCAAAAATAAAATCAAATAAAATGAAAGGCGAGAACGCAGGAGCGAGCGAACAGCCGATAGTGAAATATAGTATTTCTCAATTGCACTTGGCGCAAGTGGCGGCCGCTTTTAGATTTTCTCAACGTTGAGCAGGCGATACGGAAATGTATTCAAGCGTCTTATTTTTGTATTGTTGTTGTTTTTTTTTGATATTTGTGGGTGTGAACAGAGATCCCATTGAGCAACGTTAACCTTTCTAGTAGCCAATAGGGGTATTCATACTGAACTTTTTACTTCATTTAGTTCGGTACTCGGTATTTTTGTGCCTGTATTTTGTTTTTGTAATAGAATCGAATTATTGAATTACCGAGTAATAAAGTTAGAAGTTAGTGGGCCTAACGATTCGTTCGTTATTTTCGCATCGCATTTTTGTATTTTTGTCGTTTTTGTGTTAAAAGCTGTCATGTAGAGGAAAAGTATACTCACAGTACGAAACTGCTAAATTACCAATTAACGAATAACCAAACTCACAAAAACAGTGTGAATACCCCTAGTGTTCTGTTTTCACTGTTTACCCAATTTCACTGCCAGGAGTCATATCATGAAGCAATTTTTGTTCGACTAAAACGCGGTCAACCAATTTTCAAATCATTAATTTCTTTTAAAGAAGTTATAATGTGGACTTAACCCTTTCGGTACAGCTTTTTACTGGGGAAAGTTAAAATTTTAAATTTTACGTTTTAGGCTTCTATGTGGTTATATTAGCAACAATCCATAAGAAAGTTTTAAATTTTTATACTCGGACCCTGTATTTTAGAGTGTTTTTCTATGAGAGAAACCACATCGTTGTGGCTGTAATAATTACTTAAACATACAATTTTTTATGCATAACGAAAATTTGAATATATCTTAATTTACTTCAGCCAAATTGTTTTTAAAAAAATATCTAAATTAAAAGAAAACGTCAAATTAAAAAAGTTATCTAATTTTTTCTGCTTCTTCTTCCTTTACTATTTCAAGATATACCATTAAAACAACGTGTATACTTCTCTTCTCTCAACTTAATTATTCAGATTATTAATTTCGTATTTTTCCTAACACTTCAAACTATTCTAAGGAGCAAAAAAATATAGTATCCACAAGTTTTTTGACCTAAAACAGGCACTGAAAAGAGACTATGCCATATGGCATAGAATAACCGAAAGGGTTAACAAAGCACTTAATAAAAATATTTTTAAAAATATTAAAAAAAAAAAATGTTAATTTAATATTGTTAATATTAAGAAATAATAATATTGTTAATATTAAGAAATAACAAAATTTTGTAACATTTTTATCTATTTTAAAACATATTTAGACATTTTTTCTCTTATTTTTTTAATATTTTTAAAATATAATAAAAATAAAATTGAAATATTAATTACTATTATTATTAATTATTAAATATTTTAAAAACATTAAAAATAAAGTTTTTTAAATATTCAAAAAGTAAAAGAAAAAATTTCTAAATATTTTTTAAAATACCTTTTTAAAAAACTTTACATTTACATTTTTATTTTTACATACTTGCACATTTTTTTTGCTCTTCAATATTTGAATTGCATTTTTATTTTTTTTAGAATATTAAAAATATTAAATAAATAAAGAATATAAATTATATAAAATAATAAATATTTTTTTAATATATAAAATATTTTATTGAAAAAAAAATAAACGGAGAAATTTTTAAAAATAATATTTTTACAGTTTGTCGTGAGTCAATCAGCATTACGCTTGGAACCAAATGAGCAGAACAGCAGAAAAATTGTCTAAATATATTTTAAAAAATTAAAAAAAAATTTTAATATTTTTTTTAAAATTAAAAAAAATTTTCAATATTTTTTAAAAAATTAAAAAAAAATTTTAATATTTTTAAATATTTCAAAACAAATTTAATATTTCTAAAAATATTTTTAAACATTTTCTTTGTTGCTTCGTTTGTTTTAACGTTTTCTTTATTTTCTAAATATTTAAAATTTTAAATTTTTTATTTTAAATATTAAAAATATTGAAATTAAAAAATTTAAAATATTCAAAAAAATCAAAAACATTTAAAATTTATTTTAAATATTTAAAATATTTTATTTAAAAAAATAAAGGAACATTTTTTTATCTTTTTAAAAATGTTTTCACATTTGATCGGGAGTCAATCGGCATTACGCTTGGAACCGTATGAGCAGAACTGTAAAACCCAAAACTATTCCACAAGTATACTAAAATCTTAAAGTGCTTAAAATTCTTGCAGAAGAATTTCGACGTTGCAAGCTGCCTGGAAATTTTCTTTCCAAGTTCAATATTGAAAAGCCTTTGTCTTGTGACTTGTCAGTCTGAATCTTACAAGAATGATATTAAATATTTCCTAGCAATAAATGTTCATTATTGTAGGAAAAACAAATTAAATTAAAAAGCCAAACTTAAAGCTGGCTCCTCGTTCTTAGCTCCTACGCCGCTTGACTGCAGGCAATGCCTTGGCGGCTATTATTGATTTTCTAGCGTCGCTGGCAAATTGCCTGTGAGGATATGCTCAAATAATTTTCAAACATTCAACAAATATTTTCGTTTATTCAAATCGTGATAGAATTTCGCCACATGCGCACGCAACAAACAGAACAGAACGAAACAGAACAAACCCGAACATGGCAGAGTGGCGCTTGAACTCCAGCAGCGGCAATTGAAAAATTCCCCCCCACAACAATTGATACCGAAAAGCAGGCAAAATAAACAAAGAAAAGCGTAGAGCATGGCGCCCTTCGATATTCGACAGCATTATGCCATGCAAAATCAGCCCAGCCCCTCCTACTATAACCACTCCTTGCCGCCCATTCGGCCACTACACATTTAAAATGTCATTTGGTATTTTGCTCACGTTACGCGTTTGTTTATTTAATTCGATTTTTCGTTGTGTTGCGCCAACGCCACCAGCGACGTCATCATCATTGTTGGCATTTGCTTTTGGGGGGACTTTCGCCCAGACAGAGCAAACCCTCCAATAATAAAAATGAAAAGAACTGTGTTTAGCACAGAAAAATGCCAAAGAAATGCCTTTTTATTGGTTGCGCTACGTGCGGAAATTTTTACACGTTCTGCTTTCATTGCGTTCAAAAATTTATGGAAGAAAATTGATTTTGCGCTTACGAAAGGTTCAATTCGATTAAAAAAAACAAAAAAAAAACGGGGGAATTGGTAATTTAGTTGCGTTCAACATGTGATGTAATTTTTTTGAACATTTTCGGCGGCAGAAACTCTCGAAAAAATAAAAACAATTGCTTTGATGTTGCTGGCAAGATGACGTGGCACATTTTCCTGGCATTGACTGTGAAACAAAATCGAATGAGTTTGTAGATGCAACGCTAAAGTTGGCTGTGACATGGGACACTCGACACTGGTGGTGTGATTGCATGTTTAACTTTCAAATTACCAAAAATGGAAATTGACATTTTAAATTAAAATAAAAAATTGATTATAGCATTTTGAAATTTTTCGAAATGATTTTTTTTTTCGTAAATAGTAAAATGTCCATTTTATTTAATAAATGTGGTTAGATTACTATTTAACTCGAATGTGCCGAAATTCTTTGTCTTTAGAACTTTGTGAAAATATTTTTCGAGTGATTAAATTTAAAGCATAATTGCAAATAAATTTTTTTGTGCATGTTCAGTGTGACCATATGGACACACTAGGCGCTTTCGGGTTAGTAAAATGTAGTAAAAAATAAATCCATTATGTTTGCATCTAGCATGGTTAGAATGATTCAAATTAGGGCAAAAATATTCACAGCTTTTTTCAATAACTTGTTGCCATTTTTAAGGAAATTCTATTATTCCTCTTTCATATAAACCACAGTTCCTATTCGAATAATCTTAGTCGGTTTATACAAGCTTCTTTTGAGGCAAACATTTTCAGCAGCAAAAGAGAGTAGTAGGTAGACATCACTTGGTGTTAGATCCGAACTATATGATAGATGCATACAAAATCTGCAAATCAACCTCCCAGAGTACCCCACATCACTATGACATGCAATTTCACTGTTATTGTCCAAATCTGGTCGCTTCTGTGCGATTGCTTTCTTTAGATGGTCCAATTGTTTACAGTGCAGGTTCGAATTGAAAGAATGGTTGTAGGAAAACAGCTCCAAATGGATGAATCAATCCTATCAAACAAAACAGCAAAACCTTTCAGGCCATTTATCCGAACTTGGCCACAGGTTTGACTTAAAGTTGTCGCAAGTGATGCACTTTTTATAACCAATCACCATTCGCTTCAGAAATTTTAGAAATTTTTTTTTTCTATTTTGGTGCGATTCACAGCTAAAATTTCGGTCCATGGGGTTCTGTTTTTTGCATTAACTCGAGCTTTTTTTTTGCATCCAGCCTCTTTTAAGTGGTTGCAAGCGGTGTTTTGTAGAATGTGTAGCTGTTGACAAGTAAAACAGTGCTTACATGGCGGTTGAACTCCAGGACTTCCATGATTTTGTAGACATTTTCGACAATTGGATTCCACAGTGTGGAAGCATTCTTGACAGTAAAATTACCAAATCGGAAGCGATGAAACAAAAATTGCGCCTGATTGACTGTAACAGTACGAGGACTATGACCACTATTCACATTTTCAGTGGCCTTGATTAATAATAAATTAGGGAAAGGTAGATAGGTAGGTTGTAGTTGCTGCCTCTGTGTGAGACACACATACCCACCAGACATTTTTTGTTGCCCGCAATAAGAAAACGAGTCGCCCCCGGCAACAAATTTATCGCCGGTAATATCGCCAACGTATCGATTTCGTATCACCAGTCGTTCTAAAACGTCCGCCGTAAGCAACTCGCCGTGACGAGTCGTTTTCTTATCGCCGTGACGAGTCGTTTTCTTATCGCCTCGACGAGTCGTTTTCATATCGCCTGCACGACTTGTTTTCATATCTAAATACATCATATTGTTTGAAAAAATATCAATATATAAAAAGTCAGTCAGTTTTGGTTGGGATGGAATTTCATTTGCATACTAAGATTCAATGTTGATCTCATTGTTTTGAGCTTGAATCAATGCTGTTGATCAATGAACCGTCGGCGAATGAATAACAATTTTTTAAAGCGATCAATCTCACTGAAATACAAAGCATATCAATTCGATATTTCAACCTGTTTTTGGGACATGCTGCTAATTTGTCGCTGCGGCAATAAATCGGCGAGTCGCCAATTTGTTGCCACTGACGATTGTTGCCTATTTCTCACATTTTGCTTGGTGGGTAGGGATCTATATGGGCTCATTGTGATACCACAAATTTCACCCGTTTAAAATGTGTATGCAACACTGTTTTTTTTCAAAATGTGTTACAACATACAACGGAACGGGTCCCTCTCTTCCCCTATAGGGACCTATAGTTTAACGTCGAATTCGAATGGCGGTTTTTTGGCAATTTTCCTTTCACACTTTCACAGCGATTCTTTTAATTCTCATCCGCTTCATGTAAATAGCGATAGAAGTAGACGAGTGTTTCACCATCCCGATCTAGGAATCGAACCTAGGGCCTCTGGTATGAGAGAGAGGACTATCCAGACTGACGGATTGTTCAAAAAAATGGATTTCTTTTTACTGCATCCTATACATATAAGATATCTCTTCTTGTTCAGGGGGCGTTAGCCCCTAAATCATTAGTACTAATAGGATTGCTACCATATCGTCATTAAAAAAAGTGTCCACAATAACCAAAGCGCCTTAAAGCTTAAGAAGCCACACATGTCAGCAACCCAAACACTTAAAACTACCAAACCTAAAATTCCTTGACACTCTTTATCCAACGATTCTACGGTCAACTCTACTACAACTACAACAATGTTCAAACACTTATGCCAACTTTTTGCTCTGCTTTCATTTACAGCGCGATGTGCTCATACTGGAACCATCCGGCTCGGACATACTCAGCTGTGTGTCCAAGGGCAAACGTGAGGTATGTGCGAGACTTTTACTTTAGTGACCTTAAAGGATGCTCGTTTCGTTTGTCTTTTGGATTTCCATTGTTTATTGTAGTTAAAGTATTTTTAAATTGCATACACACACACACACAGTCACATGCATACAATAGTATGTATTGTGTGTGTGTGTGTATGCGAAAAAAGAACTTGGTGAAATTCGCAAACTTTTGGCACATTTGTATATATGAAATTGGTATCATCTCTCTCTCTCTCTCTCTCTCTCTCTCTTTTTCCATGTTTTGTTTTTTGCAATTTTATTTCTTTTGGCTTTTTGTTTTTTGTTTTTCTTTCATTCTATTTATTTTCACCATTTCTCTCTCTCTACCTTCATTTTCGGCGCAACGTTTGCTTCAAGAAGGTGGAATGCCGTAATCACATACGCGTAATTCAGCCGATGGACTCCGGGACACGTCTGTATATTTGCGGTACGAATGCACACAATCCCAAGGACTACGTGATAAATGTGAGTACCGATATGCGGCGAACGATATCTACCGGCCGAGAACAGCAGCCGGCGAGGGCCGCATGTGTAATGTATCTATATGTGTGTGTGTGTGTGTGCAAATAAAGTAGGATTAGGTGCGGCGCTGCGGCCAGATTAGTTGGGTTGGGTAGTTGTTTGTAGTGGGCCCGAAGCGACTGGCGCCTCGAGGGTATTTAGCATTGAGTTAAGCCACAGACGCTTAAGGGGGTTGGTCAGGTAGAATCGACCATATTTTTAAATATTTTTTTTTCATACAAATTTTTATTCCACATTAACAATTTTTTTATATGTTATTGTACATAGTTTTGAGTACTGAACAAAATTTTTTTTATAAATTTTCGTTTATATCCGGGGAGATATGGGCGACCGGAAGACGCCATTTTGAAATCTGGCTGACACGATTTCTCCATTTTGGATGATCCGAAACATACCAAACAAATTTCATTTTGAAGTACAAATGAATGGCGCTCGTTTGAACTACAACGGTATAAAAATATTAATAAATAAACATTTAGTGCAATTGTAAATTTTTTTTCTCTTTTTTTGCTTGTTTTTTGTTAATAATTGTGTCATAACTTTGTTACATAGAAATGGACACTAATGATCGTAGTTCATGCAATAGCCTGAAAAATAGTTCTGAAAATATAAAAAAAAAGTTTAAGCAAATCGGTGCAGTAGATCGGCCGTAATCGTGTCAGCCAGCTCAAAACAACAGCATCTACTTCACGCGCCAGGTATGCGATTCGATCCCCCGAACCCTTAGAGCTAATCTTATTTTCAATCGCTCTCGGATATTATCCGAGGTAAAGGAAGGTTTCTACATGATTCCTAAGGGTTTGAATAGACCAAAACTGCAAAAAAATTTTCGATTTCTTGAAAAAAAAAATACCTGACTACCCCCTTTAGTGAAAATTCACATGTTGTACACTTGAATAGATTTCCTTTTTTCAAATTTTGATTGCACTACTTTGTTTAGTCACGAAATGAAATGAGAGCCCCAACGTGCACAATAATTTGACTAAGTACTTAGTTTTAGTGAAATTTGCCAACATTTCCATTAAAGGTTTAATTGAAAATGCTTACTGAACTCATTTGTAATATTCACCTTAACATATTTTCTATTCACACATTGAGTGGAATTTCTTGTGGCTGCTTTTTTAGGTGCATTCCTTCTTGCGCGTGCCCTCGTCAGCCCCTAATTGCTGCTGTCAGCTGCGTTAACCTTTAACTTAATTTGCTGCACACTCACCTAATCATACTACACACTCACACATATAATACATACATTTATGTACCTACATAACAGAAACAACTACAGCAACAACTAATGCTTTTACAACATTTTGCTTTCGTTCTTTTTTTTTTTTTTGCTTCCAGGCGAATTTAACACATTTACCCAGATCCGAGTACGTGCCTGGCATTGGTTTAGGCATCGGCAAATGCCCCTACGATCCCACCGATAACTCCACCGCCGTCTATGTGGAAAAAGGAAATCCCTACGGATTACCAGCGCTGGTAAGTGGCAGACGGCGCAATGTGGCGATAGCGAAAAAAATTAACACAAAAATAAAAATGTGCCCATGCCGCATGGCTGACAAAATGTCAATTGTAATAAAATTTGCTAAAGAAGCAGAGAGTAGGGTAAAGTTGTTGATTCGATTTTTTTCCCTAACTAACCTAACCTGCAGCTACAATATTTGTTGAAGCGCTGCGGCATGTGACAACCTGTGTGTGCTGGACACTATTATAAAATAAAAGAAAAATTATATTGAATTACATGCTTGCATACAGAAAATAAATGAAATAAATTTAGAGAAAAAAATTTAGACAAAAGTGAAGACTAAAAAAGGGAATGAAGGCCACGAAGGCTCAAAAGCAGCATTAAAATTGATAGCTTGAAAAGTCTATGTCAACTCAACAAAAAAATTACACTCTTATTTTATGTGCATCGATCTGTTATTCCTTCTGTTTTTTCTTCATTTCATTTTCTTCCAGTATTCTGGCACAAATGCAGAATTCACAAAAGCCGATTCGGTTATATTCCGTTCGGATTTGTATAACTTAACATCCGGCCGGAAAGAGCACAACTTTAAACGTACCGTTAAATATGACTCCAAGTGGCTGGACAGTGAGTATTGTTTACCTAATCAATTTATGAATAATTTAATTTAATAATTGACTGGCACGACAGCCCGCTTACGCGAGACTAAGGCCTAGCTTCCCGCAACTACCCGTGTTGTGCGTGTGAATTTGTACGCGGGTTGAAGGGACCTACAGTTTTTATGCCGGTTCCGAACGGCAGGTTGGGAGCTTTATCATAGGCAATTTTTACTCTCAGAGGTTTGCCATTTCCAGCTGAGAGGACAGCCACCGAAAGAGAAAACGAATTTTCCCGTTATTTTTTTTTTAGGTGTTATTACGGGCAGTATTTGAACCTGCGGTTTGCTGCCTTCGACTCGCGGTCCAACGCACTAACCAACTGAGCCACGGCGGCTGCCGTGGGTTTTGCTTAAAATTTGAAAAAAATAGTGAACATAGATTGATAAATTGATTAAATTTTAAGAGATGTTTTATTGTCAAAATTTAGCCTAAAAGTATGCTTATAAATGGAAATGTAACAACAAACGTAGCTTTATGGCCATTCAGAAACTATAGCAGACTTTTATGAAGATTTTTTTACTAAGGATTTCTTGTGCTCATCGGCTTGACATCCTTAAAGTATGCTATGATTTAAATTTGATTTAAATATAGCAAGTTCTTATTGGATATGAAAGTGAGGAAATTTATCCTCTTATTGTGAGTAGAACATATTGGAATACATATTGAAAGTCCCCCAAATCATTTGTGCAAAATTCGGTGATAAATTATACCTAAAGAACAGAAAATTTCCTTCTTTCCTGAATAAAATTGAGGGACTTTCTTTCTTTGACTTGGTGAACAAATATTCTGAGTGGCTTCATTTCAATCCTAATATGAGTAGAACATATTGGAATACATATTGAAAGTCCCCCAAATCATTTGTGCTAAATCTTGTGACAAATTATACCTAAATAACCGAAGATTTCCTTCTTTCCTGAATAAAATTGAGGGATTTTCTTTCTTTTCTTTGGTGAAGGACTATTCTGAGTGGCTTAATTTCCATACAAATATGAGTAGAACATATTGGAATACATATTTTAAGTGACTTAATGCATTTGTCCCAGTTAGTGTAGCATAAATTATACCTAAAGAAGCTAAGGTTCTCTTCTTTTCTCATATCAAACTCTGGTTGAATTAAAATGTAAACTTCAGTTCAAAGAGTTTAAAAGATGTTGCCACAAAGTAGGGATTCCCCCTTCTGCTGGGTCAAAGCATAAATATGTCGAAATGGTATGCACAAGAAAGTCGGAGGCCTTGTAGTTGAAAATCAACCTAATATTTAGTACGATAGTAGATTTGCTGATGCTATAAAATGTATACAGAATTTTCAAGAACTTTACAGAAGATTGATTGTATAAATCACATGGAACCATCTTGTAATTGTTTCATGTTAAAGTGTCAACATTTGCCTCTAAAAATCAATATTTGCCATTTTGCTTAAGTGCACACAACATACCTTCTTTGTGCTCTAACCATGCCAACTTTTGTATCAACAAATCACAATTTGCTAATCTTTCTGCACAATAACGCTCGGTAACAGGTTGAAAAAGTCGTAAAAAAAATTTTGGAGGCGCTTCAATGAAATGTTGAACTTTACACCACATAGCCACCAGACTTTGCTCCTTCCGACTGTCACTTGTTCCGTTCGGTGACTCATGGTCTGGCAAAGTAGTACTTCAATTCGTGGAAAGAAGCTGAAATTTGTGGAGGTGTGTTTTTGGGAAAAGTTGTGTAGACTGTTGGATCGCCCCAAAAGACGAGTATTTTTTTCAACGTACATTCCACATGCTGCATGACAAATACTTAGACTCAAGTCGTAGCCAATGATAGACAATGCTTTGAAGAAAATACATTGAATGAAGCTTCAAAATAAAAATACTCTGAATGAAGCTTCAAAATAAAAATACTCTGAATGAAGCTTCAAAGTTAAAAAAAATACCCTCAAAACTTGTTTGTATCCTCACCATTTAAATAAAATTTTCCCTGAGTATTGACTACAGTTTTGTTGTAGTCTGGTATTGAGTACATATAGTATTGCTTGATTCATTCAGATTTCTGACAACTAAAACATGTCTTAAGTATAGTAAAACAAAAATAATGAGTACATAGAATTGACTTCATTAAAGTCCTAAATCAAACACTTTCTGAAAAATGCCATAATTTCAGGCTAATATTTTTGTTTAAACCTCTCATTAGTTCAGTGAGGTGTAAATATTAACAAAATAAAAACCTCTCTTTTCTTCCCTTCTCTACTTTAGAGCCCAACTTTGTTGGCTCATTCGATGTGGGCGAGTTTGTGTACTTTTTCTTTCGCGAACACGCCGTCGAGTACATCAACTGCGGCAAAGCGATCTATTCGCGTATAGCGCGCGTCTGCAAGAACGATCGCGGCGGCAAGTACATGACCAGCCAGAATTGGGCCACCTACCTGAAGGCGCGCATCAATTGCAGCATCTCCAGCGAGTTTCCGTTCTACTTCAACGAAATTCAGGCCGTCTACAAGATGCCGCACGACGACACCAAATTCTATGCGACCTTCACAACGAACACACACGGCATAGTCGGCTCGGCGGTGTGCAGCTACGACATACGCGACATTAATGCCGCTTTCGAAGGTGAGTACAATCGTGAGTAGTGGTGCTATCAGGGTGACAACGGGAGGGGGGCTACTTATAGGCAGACATTGCTACCGTGGGGAGTTGCTGCCATTGCCGGCAAAGATTTATGGCTCTGGCAATTATTCGTTTTTTTCCGCTGCTAAGACAATGCAGGGGAGAAGTGGTGAAGCAGAAGTGAGTTTTGCAGCTTGAGAAATGGTGCCAGCATGTGTGTGTGTGTGTTTGTTATTATGTATTAAATTTCTTTAGAGATGCTACAGCAGGTGGGTTTCTAATGTATGTTCACGAGTAATAATGTAAGTGGAGCTATAAGGCAATTTATAGAAATTTTGATAGAAATTTTTAAATATGTTTTGCAGTTATTTAGTTTAGCAGTTTAAATAGTTTAAATGTGAACTTATAAAATTGTTGAATTTTTTTAAATATTTTTTAGGGATGAAATTAGAGTAAATTTTTGTGTAGCTTTAGTATCGCACAGTGGGTTCATTCAAATCGCTGTTTGTTACGAAAATTGTTGCAACTTGTATTGAGCTCAAATTGTTTAACCCTTTCCGACATGAAAATTAACCCGTTCTATATGAATTGTATGGGCTGTAGTCCAATATATTGGACATTGTGACTGAAAGTATTAATATTTATAACAAATATATGTATGGGGATGAAATTAGAGTACATTTTAGGGTAGCTTTAGTATTGTACAATTTGTTCAAATCACTGTTTGTTACGAAGGTTGTTTGTGGCAAATATGGTTCAGAAGTCGGATACGAAATTCTCTCTCATCCCAAAAATGAAATGCTGTGTGCGCCAGTGGGTAGCTTTGGCCTAAATTTCGATTACACATACCGCACACGCACTACAAAAGTGACACAACTCAAAATTTTTGATTTTTCAGGAAACGCAAAAAATTGTTTTTGAGATAAATAAACATTTTTTTCAAATAACGTATAGACCGTTCAGTAGAAAATCCTTACAGATTATGCTTTAGGATAAATTACAAGAATTTTTTTTTTATTTTACACTAGAAAATCCAAAATTTTGAGTTGTGACTGTTTTGATGATATTTTAATTTAATAATTACGGAATTATTTTAAGTTATGTCACTTTTGCTGAGTTTTATAATTCTAAATTACAGTTAAAAAGTCGAAAGAAAAATTTTGAGATTTCGAAATAAATTTTTTTATTTGAAAATATATACTAAAATTGTCAGAACTTTGCTTAAAATTAACTTCAACAAAAATTTATTTCGTCAAAAGTGTCACTATTTGAGTTAGGACACTTTTGCATTGAGCTTCAGCGATCAAATAGCATCAAACTTCTGACATAAAGAGAGACCTAACTGTATTTTTGCAATAGTTAACAACAACAAAATATACTGAGCTTTTGCTTATTGGTAGATTGATGCATTGTGCACAGTATTAACACATAAACCCGAAAATTACAAATTTTGAGTTGTGTCACTTTTGTAGTGCGTGTGCGATATATGAGAAAAAATTATGTAGTGACTGTAGAATCAAAGATAATAGAATACAGGTAAGTATTGCATTATCTTTGGTAGAATGTTTTAGCTTTTTGAATAAAATTTTGGTTAAACACGTTCGATTTCTACTGTTAAAGATTAAACTATGTTCTCTGATATCTTGTTTAAGAACTTTAAAGAAGGAACTTTGAGAGCAGTTTGGTTCAGCACGGTAGATTTCTACTGTTCAAGATGGAATTCTGTTCTCTGATATGTTGTTTAGGAAGAACTTCTTTTTGTAGGTTTTCTTTAGCATTTTGAGGAATTTGAGTACGTTTGCAAAACTAACATAAAGTAAATGTAAGAATGGCATTGATTTCAGGTCTCTAGGTTCCATATTTCAGTAACTGTAGGCATTTTAAAAGCTGAACAATAATGCTACAGGATCGATTTTTGTAATATAGAATTTTTAGTTAACGAACTACCAAACTTTTGGAAGTTAACACATTTAGGAAAATTCACAAGTTCCTTTACATTAAATTTTCTCTGATTTGTTGTGGGTCTTCGGTACCTTAGAACCAAAAAATAAGATCAATAGGCCTATTACGGTTCGCGAGTCGAATGAATTGTTCTATTCGCCCGAGTTGGCGAGTCACAACCAACAACGTATTATGGTTAGCGAGTAAACTGATTCGCTGTGATTCGCCTTGTTACCAACCTTAAAATACAAAAATAAATTTGACAGACGTGAAACTTTGAATTTGTATTTGAATTGTTGGAAAATTTTTTCGTTTTTTCATCATGATGAGCAGCGCCGATCTATTTTTTGAAGATGGTTATAACGTTGGGGAAGCAAATATGTTGAGACTGCGACGTAGCATTAGAGACAGCTCTAATCCACTCGATTTAAACAACCGACTGTAAATACGAGTATGCGAATTTTATAAGTTTCGGGAGGATTCTAAAGAATTTGCTTCTAGGTTTGTATCATACTTTCGTTTAAGTAAAGAAGCATTCGTGCATGTGCTAGAGAAAATAAGCCCATTGATGAAGTCCACACGCAGTGCTGCAATTCCTCCAATCCTTAAACTGGCCTGCGCCCTGCGCTTTTTCGCAGATGGCTCCTACCAAAAAGGTGTTGGAAATGATTACGAAATCGGCTTTGCACAGGCAACAGTTTCAGTTGTGCTGAAGGAAGTGCTGCGCATATTTGAAAGGATCATTTGCCATGAGTGGATTAGAATGGAAATGACTGAAGTTGAAAAGCAAACAGCTAGGAATTATTTTTACGCGAGATCGTCGCTGCCGGGAATAATTGGATGTGTGGATGGAACACATATAGCTGTTGTTGCTCCACTTGACCGAAAACACCAATATTTAAACCGAAAAGGATTTTACAGTTTGAACGCAATGATTGTAAGTGCAGCTTCCTAAAATATATATTAGCGCCATTAAATTTTGTACATATTTTTTTCCATTTTTTAAGGCTTGTGACAATAATATGGTTATACGGTACGTCGACGCACGGTACCCTGGATCGACCCACGATTCATTTGTATGGAACTGCAGTGAGTTGAATGCAAGCTTGGAAAGGATGCATAATAGCGGAGAGCATTGTTCAATGTATTTGGGTATGCGTATGACCTATGTTGTAATTTTGCTGTTTAATACAAAAAAACTCCACATCCACCATAGGTGACTCTGGGTATCCTTTGCGGCCATATCTGATGACGCCATTCCGTAATGCGAGTGCTGGCAGTAGAGAATCAGTGTTCAATAAAAACCATGCCAAAGCCAGGAACATAATTGAACGAACGATTGGCGTACTTAAATGTAGATTTCGATGCCTTTTAGCAGAAAGAAAACTGCATTATTTACCACAAAAAGCAATACAAATTATTAATGCTTGCTGTGCTTTGCACAACATATGTGTGCACTTTAAGATGACGATTCCAGAAGATATAGAAAGTTACCTAGATCTTCCCGATTCTTTAGAATCTAACACTGCGGACACCTCCGTTAATGATGGAGTGCGACGAAGAAATGAAATTTTGTCATCTCTATTTTAAAAAAAAAACCCAAGCCGCTGCAATATGTATGATAGAACAAACCATGTCTTTTTCGCAATGATAATATTTAAAACAAAATAAAGTATAGATAAACAGTCATGAAAATCGTTTTATTTATTCATATTATATTTTAATTCTTTCAACTCTATCTCACGTACTTTAATTTCCATTTTCTCTTTATGCATGCGCATACGATCCTGGTGTTCCTTTGCTTTTCGAGCTTCCTTTTCCTTTTTTAATTCAAAATTTTTTCGGGCATATCTTGCAATTTCTTTTAAATTTTGATTCACGTTTTTCACCTCTTCCATTAGCTCCTCCTGATTCGCAGTCTGCTTCTTCAGCAACTCCAAGCGTTCTCTTTCGCGCATTTGTACATCCGACAGAGATGAGCGCATTCTCTTTCGGGGGGTGGCTTGAATTTCGCTCTCCTGATGCGGATATTCCACCATTGTCTCGTCGTCTTCAGGCACGCTTATGCAATTGCTAGGGCCGTCTTCGCTTGCACTGGGGCCGTTTCCGCTTGTCCTGAAGCCGCTATTGACGTTGCGTGCGCTTGCACTTGTGCTGGGGTCGCTTATGCCACTTCTGGGTCCAAAAATGGGACCCTCAGGATTTACAGCCTCATTCAGGCTTAGAAGGGACTCCACCGCCTGTTCTAGAGGCGAAAGAGTCACTTGGCTGTATGGACCTCCACCGGTGGCAACTGATTCTTTTCTATTAGCACCTAACTTTTTCTTCAATTTTAGCTTAAAGTCCAGCCAAACCTTAAAATGAAAATAGTACAATGTTAAATTTATATAATAAGGGTTCAGGGATTATGGACTCACTTTATTCCAGCCTGGTCCATCGCGTACTGGTGGCCCTAGAGTGTTAAGCTCTTCTCCAAACTGCTTCCATTGCTCCGCTGTCGATTTCTTGCTAGCGCCGAAGCTTCCGAGTCCTCGTCCCACTTCTGGATGCTCCAGCATCAGTGCAACCATCTTTTCAAATTGCTTGGCATTTGTTTTCTTCATACTGTTGCTAAATTATTTGCATTAATTCATTTTTTATAAATAATTAATCTATTTAAATTCAAATACTTACTTTTTATTCAAATTTTGCGTCATAATGCTTCCCAGTCACACACAATTTTTATTCGCTCGTTTTTGACACATGAAGCGAACGAAAAACAGTTAACTCGCTTTTCATAATTTGAAAATTTACACGTTCGCCGCTGAGGCGAATGTCACAGTGGCGAATGACTGGCGAATAGCCATCCGTAATATGAAATCATGCTATTCGCCCAATATTTCATTCGACTCGCGAACCGTAATAGGCCTACAAATTAATTTGGTTTAAAGTCTACTATGATTCCCTAAAAAAAACATTAACAAATATATGAAGGTTTGAAATAGATTTTGGTTCTATAGAACTCCTAGTTTAACAACTAAAAAGTTTCGAAAAGAAAAATGAAAAATATGCCCTTTTGTAGACCTTCCATGAATCTTGATTTGATCAGAATTTCTTGAAATTCGAATACTGTCAGCTCACTTTCAAAGAGCACATACAATTCATTACAAGTTGGGATCAATTTCAGATCTGTAGAGACCCTTAGTTAGAAAGATACCATCTTCTGAGATGATGGCATTACGTTGTGGAATAAACGACTACATTTTACAAGTATTTCGTCTGTTCATAGCTGATTGTGAAGCGATTTAATCGAACAAGATTTCATTTGACTAATAACTACTACTGCGACAGAAAAATAATGACGTTATCCTTAATATGTGGAGAAATTCCCAGCACTGACGAATAGCCACAAAAATGGTATTAGGTCTGTTCATTTGAACTAAACCTCTTCTGCTCCTTTTGAGTAAGTTTTCAAATAGGCATTGCCAGTATTTGAACTAATTATTTTGAGCATATTTTGAGTGTATTTTTACTAAGCTTAATCCACGTATGGCAGACGAACGATATGCAGTACACCAGTTTTACTAAAAAAAAACCAACAAAAATGTCTTCGGAAATTTAAAGCACAGTTGACGTAGTCCCCAGAAAAGAACCAAAAGACATTCGCCATATGTGGGCTAACAAAAATAACCCAAAGTCAACTGACTGTACAAGTTTTCTTATTGTAATGCCGCACCTTTAAAAGGTCTCCTTCAACAATTGCATCTAATTTTTTTTCACTCCTCTACCTAACCAATTGCCATACTTTGTGAATACCGCCAATATCAAAGTATTTGTGCATTCAACCAGAACATTTAAGAATTTAAATCCCACAATATGTCGCGACAATGTGGCCAGGTAGCGAGCAAATATAAAATATACTCTTTTTCCAGCGAAATGACTTTTGGCATTCGCGCGCGCTCGGTGGTGCCAGCGCGCACAACACGTCGCCGATGTAAACTAAACGTGACACTTGCTTACACATTTCCGGTTGCAAGAGGGTGTTGTCCCTCTTCGCCGCTATGCGTGTTGTTGCAGCAATCGTCATTCCTGCATACTCCCGCATTCGGTGTGGCAGTGCAACAAGCAACAACAACAACAACAGCAGCAAAAAGAAATAAATCTTTTCGGTGCAAATGTGCAAAAAATGCCAACAGCAACAACAACAAAAGTGCCAAGCAAAATCCAAACATAAGAAATTGTGGCAAAAGCGGAAAAATGTCGCAATGTTGCATGCCACAAACACGCAAAAAAAATGAAAGAAACTTGAGAGAGAAAAATGCAGAAATGCAGAAAAACTCCAACACAAGCGTGAACGGAAACGGAAATGATTTTTGTGGGTGCTCATGTGTGTGTGTGTGTGTGTACAAAAATTAATGCGTTATTCATAGCGCCGGCACATGGCTTGCTGCAATGGTTGTTATTTTTGTTATTGTTATTGTTGTTGGTGCCGGTATTATTTCGCCCACGTAGGTGTTGACAGCGTGAAACATGCGCCGCAAAATAGTTTTATGATGCGTTGGCAGGACACTGGCTGGCACTGTGCGGCAAAATCTCGCAAGCCGCTTTTCGCCAGCGTTTCGTTCAGCGTTCTTGAATTCGTCGCCATTTCTCACGACCGTCACGCGGCTCGCTTTGATCGCTGTGGCAAGCAACAGTGTGCAATTCGCAGATTACAGGCGCTTTGGCGTTGCACATTTGCGGCGTTTTCAGCTGGAGCGGCAAAAATAAACGCGTCTCCGTTTTGCATGCTGCAAACATGCGATTTTGCATTGCCATCTTTTTTTTGTACGCTTTGCTTTTTGCATATTTGCTGTATTTTGTTGCCAAATGGCAGCGCCAAAGGTTTAGTGCCTGTCACGCACATTAAGTCACGTGAACACAAATGTTCACTGAATACGAAAAATGCACGTGCGGCAACAATGCGTCACTCGTCGTGCCAATGTCCTCAACGTTTTCTGCGCTTTTTTTGTTTTTCTATCTTTAGTTTAGCTGCACGAAATTTGTTAGTTTCGATTGCTTGAGAGTTAAGGAAAAACTAGATGGATGGAAAATTTAAGCGCAATTTTTATTGCTTTGCTGAAAATTCGAATCGAAAATGGTCGAAAATGTTACTAGTAACTGCCAATGACTTACAATGTCTGTAAATTACAACATGAGACAGCAATTTCTATACATGACTGAATCGATATGTGCATCGAATGTAATAATACGGCAGTTTTAGGATTATTCGAAGCCTTAGAGTCTCATATAATGAGTGATTTACCTGCAGATGCATCATTATTTGGACCCTGTATGAAAAAGTACGGTATTTGTTAGTCGATTCGACTAACGATGCACTTCAAGGCTTTAATACAGACTGTTTGGTCAATAGGTAATGGAAATATTTTCATGCCAGGCATATTAGTTGTTCCGGCAGGACACCATGAAACACATCCACCAGGGCCGGGCAAAGCTGGACCTTCACCGTAGGTTTGGTTAGGTTTTAATTGGGCTGCAACAACAACAAGTGAGCTATAACTTGGGCTACAATTTGGGTCCGCATATAATCTAATAAGATGTAATGACTGCAACCTAAAAGATTTATTAGATTTTATTAGTTCTTCTGATGTTTCATATGTTTCAGATCTTTTTGCAAAATTTGCAGGCAGGTTCTCATAATTGAAGCAATTTTTCCCTAAAAAATTTGAGCTAGGCTGTTTGTAATTACTCCACTGCTCCATTGTCTCGTCATTGTGTTACAGAATCTGCCTATTTTTTTGTCCACTAAGCCTAGTTTGTAGAGTTGACTGTTATAGAAAAAGTGTCCTTTTATGTGGCCACTTAGAATCCTAAGACGGTTTCTATCTCAAAATAGGGCTTATTGGTCTCTTTTTGAATCGAACTTTGACCATTTTTTGCGAGTGAGAGAGTAAATTTCTTTGGGTATGGTTCAGACGGCCTGCATTGTTGCATAAAGCTCAGACTGGAAAATTGATGAGTTGAAGCTTAATCGGACTTCAGCTCCCACTATACCAGCTTTCACACCGTAAAGTGTTTTGGAGCTATCGGTGCTACCCAGTGCCGCGGGGGAAGGAGGTTGGTTGAGGTTCAAATATTCAAATGCAAAAATTGCTGCTGCTTAATATGGTTTCAATTGGAATCGAGCTCAAAAGTTGTACGCAAAACACCGAAAATGAAATCCTGTGTACTTGATGATTCTTTATTAATACTCATTTTTTGCATATAATTATCAAAAGATTGTTCGATGGTTCAATAAATCTCAGAAAGAACCAATTTAGCTGGACTGCTCGTCCTTGAACCATGGCTGTGGCCTTGAACCATAGTTGTATACATGAATAAATTAAAATTTTCTACATATTAGACCAAAAGTTTTTAACTAAGTACACTACTCGACAAAAAATGAGTTCATCGCGTGCTCCTAAAAACAAAAGTATTTTTTAGACTAATCTTCGGCTGCTGAACAAGAAACTAAAAATCAAAACATTTTCTTAAGAAGCGTTTTCGAAAAATCTTCGAAAAACACTTTTTCCCATCTTATTTCAGTTATGAGCATATATCTTGTAAACCAACCATCCGACTAACACAAGTTGACCGTCGTTCAGAAGGTAATTAACTATCCTTTCCAACGATATATCGATTGTCAAATCAGATGAGATTTGGGGAAGTTACTGACAATGAAAGTTGAAAAAAAATTTTTGACCATTTTCAAAAATTATACATTTCCTAATTGTTTTTTTATAGATAAAATAAATGATTTCCTCTGGTTTTAAGATCTAAGATGATAGATATATTATTTGAGCAAATATTAAGCCTAACGTCAATAGAATTGAATGACAAAGTTATGATGCACGGAGTGAAAACACCAACTTTTCATTTATTACACCGTGCGAAAAAATTTTTTTATTTTTCCGAGACCCATCCAAATGTTGATATAGACGTGAAACAAGAAGTCATTTATAATATCCTGGCATAGTCAGTTTTTCATTTTCTGACCCAAAAACCTTCTTAAAGGACTTTAAAATTTTAAGGACATACACATTTCAAATATTTTTTTAAATATTGGTGGTTGTGCAATGATGAAGATATGGGTATCAAATGAAAGACGAAAATTGTCTCCTTTTAACTAAATTTTCTATTTTGAACTTTCAGAACTTTGAAATAGAAACAGACTGAGATCCAAAACATTTATGTTTTGCATACCTGACATATTTTGGTCCTGAGCAAGCATTTTTCGTGTCGAGTAGTGATATTAACAAAAAAACAAGTTGAGTTCATCCCAGCTTGGGTCACTATATAATTGTTGTTTTAAAATTTTGAGCAGATGTTTCTTTCAACTTTAAGCGCCCAACGTAACTAATTTTTCTAATATATAAAATTTGAATCTTTAAAAGATTCTTCTAAGTAGTCACGCTTAGAACATTTTAGCTAAGAATGCAATAAATTTAAACCTTATTAGTCCGTTTTAGGTGGCTGGCTTCACACTCCATGACAACTGTATGAATACAGGAAATTAGAAAATAAACAACACTTCATCCTTTTGACTAAATGTAGGCAGTTCAAAGCATGGTTTTTCAGGGTTTAAAAATTTTCAAATATCTACCAAAATACACCTGCATTCCAAAGTTCGAAAGGTTTTTTAATATTAACATTTTTTCCAAAGCCAAAATAAAATTAAAGAAATCACTTCATTCTACAGCCGCTAAAAACATTCGATTGCCATTGGTTGCCATGGAAAAAGGTTCGTTAAACTCTAACCGTGACTGTAGTTGGCAAAGTCAATGCAAGCTGGCAAAGCTGCAGAGGCATAGAAAATATTAAAATATAAGTAGAAGAAGAAAATGACTACAAAGCATGGCAACGTTAGTGGTAAAAGGAAGCACTTAAAATTCATTACGAAAAAACTTTACGCTAAAATGTTGTGGTTATTATATTTTTACTGTTGTTAGAGTTGGCCGCATTGCCAAAAATTTTGTGGTGTAAAAGAGATTTTGCAACGACAGTAATTAATTATGAAAATCAACAAACACAGAACAAACAAAAAAAATAAATAAAAAAAGAAAAAAATGTCTACTACAAAATGTGTGCCAAAAGCAAGCAATGACTGGACAGACAAAAGATTTGGATGAATGTGTGCATGGTGAGAGATAAAAACACAACTAAAGAGAGCGCAAATTGTAGCTAAAAATTATAAAAAATTATATACTATATATGGAAGATGTGTATGTATGTATATGTAATGTGGCTTTGCAATGCTGGCGCCAAAAGGAAATTAAAAATAAGTAAACTTTAAGCACAAAGTGAAAGAAATATCAATTTTCACTAAACTGCACTAGACAGGTCAGAGGACATGTCGACTTGCCAAAAGCATTCAACACATTATTTACTCTGTCTCTTTCTTTCTTATTGCAGGCAAATTCAAGGAGCAAGCCACCTCGAACTCCGCCTGGCTGCCGGTGTTGAACTCGAAAATGCCCGATCAGCGGCCGGGCACATGCACTAACGACACGGCCGCGCTGCCCGATACGGTGTTGAATTTCATACGCAAACATCCGCTAATGGACAAGGCGGTCGATCATGAATTTGGCAATCCCGTCTTCTACAAGCGCGACATTATACTCACCAAATTGGTGGTCGACAAGTGAGTGTGTCTTTCAATTTTTGATGCTGCAAACTATGCAACAGTGTGTGTGTGTGTGTGAGTGATAAGTTGGCTGTGGTCGCCACTTGGCACACATATTCCAACCCACAAGCACATACAAACATACACAGCCACTGTAACGCTCTGTCTGGCTGCTCGTTGCGGCGGAAGATTGCTTTCCATTGCGCGGCGCCTGCCAAAAGTTGCTGCTGTTGCTTTTGTTTTGCCTTTAAGCGATTTGTTTGCCTCCCTTCTGGTTTCCACACCCTTCAACGAATTTCTTACGTTTCCCCCCCCCCCCTCGCCATCACTGCCACTTGCCATGTTGACATTTTAGATTTTACATTTTTTGTGTGGAATTTTTGCGCTCAGCGCTGTTTCATTGCACTTTTACAAGTTTTGTTTTGTTTTATTTTTGGTTGTTATAATTTTTTGTATTTTTTTTTACTTTCCTACCGTTGCTCCAGTTGAAACAAAAAAATCAAATTTTGTACTAAAAGCGTACATTACCGTTGCACTTTTTAGCCAGTTTTTGGCGTAGAAAAGATAAATTATTTGCCGCCTCTGTAAAGTTGCTTCAGTGCAGCAATTTTTGTTTTTGTTATAAAGGCTTTTGTTGTTGTGTTTTTAAATAACAACTTGTAAGCCAAGTGTAGTGGATGTTATGAAAAAATATCTAAGTGGATAAGGGTTTAGTTAAACGTTTGCAATTGCTGCAAAAAATGTGAACTTTACGAAACGAAACGAAACTTGAAAAACTAGAAGAAATAAATTGGCACTTGGACACATTACGTGTAGGTAACACCGTGCGACAGCATTTTTCACACCGGAAAAAATCCATATGGGTGTGGAACTAGAGACCAAATATAGTAATACTGCGTACTCTGTTTTTAATTTCTAAATTCTTTGTCCTTTTAAAAGGGCATCAAAATTTTGAAGGGGATAAAAAATAAAAAAAATATAAAAAATACTTAACCTCGTTAAAATATGGCGATATGTATATCAGATGAAAGAAGAAAGGATCAAGAATTTAAATAAAATTAATTTTTTTCTATGCGTAAAAATTGATATGAAAAAGGTCCTTTGAAAATTGTAATCCTTTATATCCTTTGAAAATTTACTTGGAATTTTCTTGAAAAGGAAATTGTTAAAACCCCAAATCTCCCTGATCACGTGTCAAAATTTCATTATTCTAACTTTATTAGTTCGAAAGTTATTAAAAAAAGGCGGACGCTGCAATTCTAGATAATAAAATACAAAAATTCTAATTTATTTGAGTAAATAATAAAATAAATAATAAAAAGGTAAAAATCAATTAAGCGAGAATAATGAAGTTTTGACACGTGATCAAGGAGATTTGGGGTTTTAACATACTTTTCAAGAAAATTCGATGTAAATTTTCAAAGGACCTTTTTCATATCCATTTTTACATATAGAAAAAACATTAATTTTGTTTCAATTCTTGAGCCTTTGAACCTTTCATTTGATATACATATCGCCATATATTTATATTTTTTTTTCATTTGTATCCCCTTCAAAATTTAGAAGTCCTTTTAAAAGGACAAAGGGTGTAGAAATAAAAAACTGAGTACACAGTATTACTATGTTTGGTCTCTAGTTTCACGCCCACATGGATTTAGTGACCCATTAACCCTTTTTATTTCCATCAAACTAACAACTTACTTGTTAGGTTGTTCAGTCTAAACACATCCTAAATGTATGCTGTAATAAACAGTGCTTAAAGAGAGATCTGCTTACCTAAAGTGAACTTCACCGGCTGGCAAAACACTCTTCTACTTCTATCGCTATCCACATGAAGCAGATGAGAATTACCAGAATCGCACAAGTGCGCTCTTGGCAGGCAATATGAAAACCTCGAAAGAAAAAGGAAATTTGGCAAAAAAAAACCACTTTGGATTCGGCGTAAAACTGAAGGTCCCTGTAGCAATGTCCTCCGTCCGTAAAAACCTCAAAGCCAGTGCTCTGTGCGTTCCTCTTCCATTTTAAGACAGATTTGTTGTGCTTTCTGGTTTATGCAACTTTCATTTCTTTGATGATGATAATAATGTGAATGTGGGCAGGAAGGCTTCCAGTGAAAAGTAGGACAGAGGAAAGAAACGAATTTCCTTTCTAGCTTCTTTGCGGAACCTGAGGAGTTCGCGAAGCTTCACTCATACCGTTGCCCAATATGCTCGACAACGCTAAACAGTGAAAGTGGTCTGTTGAGTCTACGTCCTCGAGGCAGGACTTGCATGTGGGGTCAGCGATGATTCGCATGTTTGCCATAAGTTGGCTACATGCATTGTGTCCTGTGTTTTTTTTTCATTATGAGACACAGATCTTTCGTCATTAGTCGAAGTTGACAGTTCGCTCTTTCCTTACTCTGTATTTTATTATAACAAAACACTTGGCAATTCTGCAGAGTTCCACAACAGACTATTTCCCATAAGAGCAATGGTTGTATGGTTCTTGATTCGCTGGAGAACCTCTGTAGCTCTAAAGCCGATTATTCGTTTTACATCCACTGGATTACACGCTAGAAGCCCAGATTGGCCGGTTTACTGGTTATTTTGTTGCCAAGAACATCAGAGTACCTCGAAATCTATATAAAGGTCTGCTGATTGTGTATTGCTTACATTTGAGTAGTTGTAAGGGTTTTCTAGGGCCTTAAGTGTTGCTTGATTGTCATTAGAGACCTATTAACGTTTCCCTAGCAATTCTTTTCATTAATTTAGGTTAGGTTATGGTGACTGCCTCTGTAAGAGACATGAAATGTAAATTCCACACTGTTTTGTCAAACAGGTATTACACATTTCTAGCGGATGAGGGAAGGGGAGGGTACCTACAGTTTAACGCTAAATTCAAATATCGGTTTGTTTTGGCAATTTTCTTTCACACTTGAAGGTTTTACTTGGAGGTTTTCTTGTTATTTTCATCTGTTTTATGTGGATAGCGATAGAACTAGATGAGCGTTTCACCAGCCCGAGCTAGGATTCGAACCTAGGGTCTCTGGTATGAGAAGCCAGCGCGCTACACACTGAAGTGGCTACTCTGAGTGGTTTTTCATTGTCTGCTAAGAGGATTAGATACGAGTTGCTTAATATTTTGTTTTCCGAATATCAAAAGCATAGATTTTTTTCAGTTAATTTTGCTGCTAGCTATTACCTTGAAATGAATTTAAAAATTGCATTTAATTATGAAACAGTAACTTGCGCTATTTAAATAAACCTCATTAGATGTTTTATTGACGGTGCTGAAATGTGTCTCAAGCAAAGTTTCCATACCAAAAGTATCTGTTGGTTTTTACCTACAAATATTTTCAAGTTCAAGCTCTCTTAATTTCTTTTTAAATTCTCATTTTGTGTCTCCTTCAACCAAGGCCAAGCAACATTGAACTATTGGCTCGTAATTATGCGCCAGCACGTAATTTCTGCTGACCAGCAATCACAAAAAAATAACATAACAACCAAATAAAATCACGTTCTCTCTGCTTTTGGTGCTTTTCATTCATATTTTTCCCACTTTACGCCGCTTTACAGAATTCGCATCGATAAGCTGAACCAGGAGTATTTGGTGTATTTCGTTGGCACCAGCACTGGCTACATTTACAAAATCGTTCAATTCATACGCTACGGGCAGCGCTTCTCGAATTTGCTCGACGTGCTGGAGGTCGCGTACAATGAGCCCATACGCGAAATGGGTCTGAGCCAGAAGACCGGCTCGCTGTATCTGGCCACCGATCACAATGTGAAGCAAATCGATTTGGCAATGTGCACGCGCCGCTACGATTCGTGTTTTCCGCTGTGTGGCCGATCCGTACTGCGGCTGGGACAAGGAGGCGAGCACATGCAAACCATACCAGCTGGGACTGCTGCAGGTGAGTGAGCGCGAATGGTGGTGCCATGAAATGTTAAATAAACATTTTGCTTGACACTCTTGCAGTGCACTTTTTCTGCTCATTCATTCTTTAATAATTTTTTTATTTTTTTAATTTTTGTTCCCGTTACCCGCAGGACGTTGCCAACGAGACGTCGGGCATTTGCGATACGAGCGTTTTGAAAAAACGTATTACCGCTTCGTATGGACAAACGTTGCATTTGTCGTGTTTCGTTAAAATCCCAGAGGTCCTTAGACAGAAGCTGGTGCGCTGGTACCATCACTCCACGGAGCGAGGACGGTGAGCATTAAAACGAATTTGTATAAGTAGAAATATTTCAAATAGTGCTGCACATATTTTGTAGTACAATTTAAAGCGCATACATTTTCATGGCCATCTGACGCGGGTGGTATAAGATTTCCAAATGTACTCGTACTGCAATGATATTTCACACCCCTGCAGGGCCCTGCGTTAAAAACGCATAAATGTGCGTCGTGTAATTGACACCACCCCGAAAGTATGCAAAGCATTGCACACTCGAGCAGCCCCACGCATACGCGTTCATAACTTTTTAATAATCGTTGCAACTGTTTAGAATTTTCTTAATAGCTTTTGCTGCGTACGCGGGTTTTCCATTTTCCAAGCGCCCCTCGTCTTCTCAACATACTCCCAGTCGATTTGCTTCTGTACGATTTTAAAATTGAGTTTATCAATGACGCAGCATAAGTATGAGTGGCAACCTGTTTATTTGCCAGCACGCCGTAAAGTATGCAACATGGAAGGAAATACATTAAAAACTCGCAAAGAAAAAATATTACGAGTAATATTTGAAAGTGACTGAGCGAATGAGTCCTTGGAGACAACAGCTGTGTCAAGCGGCGGAAATTCACACACCGCGCAGTCAGCCGGCAGCAGGCCGCGCCAACAGACAAAAGAACAAACGCGGCGGCAAGGAAACAGGATACAATTTTTTTTGTTTTTTTTAATATTTGAAAGTTTACGTTTTTGGGTATTGCGCTGCGCAGAAATGAAATGTGTGGGGGCTATTGAAAAGCGTATCATAGAAAGCAAAGACGACAACAACAACAACG